>JAZHYW010009626.1:0-178441 GCA_037355805.1 Ixodes ricinus
GCAATCGGCTACCCAAGTCCGGCTGCGATATCGGCTAATGGTGCATTTGATTGGCGGAGGTGCGATAATGAGGTGCTGAGGACGATACCCAAACCCCTTGTTTCTTAAGATGTCAGTGAATTGACAGATCAAAATAATTTTCATGGTAATAACTCTGGCTGTACAGGGATATGGTTTCTCACAGGCCCCTTTGGATGAAAGGGCGCCATCTGTCGCACGGAAAGGCAACCTATGCCCCCGACGCCATCTTGAAGGGTACTGCGCCGCTCATATACCACTCTGAGCACGTTTCAATGTTGCAGTACTAATCACAATACGTTCACGTTTTCCGTGTGAAGTCATAGGGAGTGTGGTTCGGTTGCCCGAATTAGTGAAGGAAATGTATTTGCCTTGCTCCGCCGTGATGTCCAGACTAGAGTCACTGAATGTTCCCAGAGTACTCTGGTGAAAAATCTTATATGTACAAGAAATTTCTTTGTTCAATAAACGCGTATGATCAAATCATATCATATAAGAGTATATAAAAACCTTATGAAAACTTATAAGGACGAACAATGCTTGAGTTTGGGCTATGTCCAGACCGGTTATAACGAAGTCGGTTATAACGAAATTGCCGCTACAGTGAAGCGATCACGATTTCCCATTTCCTTTTGCACTTCGTTACAACCGAACTCGGTTATAACGAAATAGCGGATATAGCGAAGTGGTTTCTGATTCCCGTTGACTTCGTTATAACCGGTCTGGACAGTAGTTGGTTTGTCATTCTGAGGTATACTAAGGTACAAGGACGATATGCGATTATATAAGAAGTTACAAGAAACTGGTAACAAGTTTCTTAAAACGTCTTATATAACCACTATATTGTTCTTATATGTACTTATAATGTTCTTGTATGCTCATGATCTTTTGTCAGTATATGCGTTTTTGGGACCAAAACATTTTTTTATATATATAAGATTTTTCACTAGGGTACCGAATTCCTTTAAATCAAATCAAATAAAAGCTTTGTTTTCCGAAAAAACTGGAAGGAGTCCCAGACAAAAAGCTGTTAGAGCAGCTTAAGGTGTATCCACACGACGGACCGGGCCGCGGACCGATTGATCACGGCTGCAATGAGCATCCACACGGCGGACCAAAGAGCAGACGACAGAGCGAACGGGCCGGTCTAACCCTCGACCTCACAGCTCCATCAGACGCCATGCCGCGAGCTGCTTTGAGGCTATTTGTAAGGAGCCAAGGTGAGGTTGAACGAAAGAGACGTTTGGCGCGTGGTGGCTCTGGCGTTGACTATTGAGGACGAGGAGGACTTAAGTGAACCTGAAAGGGCATGCTGGATGAAGCCCTGGATGTGCAGGAAAGATCTTGGTCTGCATAGTCTACTCTTTTCGTCGCACAACAAAAGGTTCGTCCTCTTCGTCTTCAACAGTTGGTGGTCAACAGCCAGCTTGTTGCCAGACTTAGCACTTCAATTTTACTAAAAACGCCGCGGTCCGCCGCCAAGGTCCGGGCGAGAAAAGTCGCTTGGCATTTCTCAGAAGCGCGGGCCACGGACCGCCGGCGGACCTCAAAAACGGTGACGTAAGATCACGTGATGCGCCGCCCGCGGACCAAAACAGCAATTTGGTCCGTCGTGTGGATACACCTTAACTGGGTCTGGGACCCTTGTTTACACTGGCAACAGCTTTGGTAAAATACACGCTGCTAGTATAAGCATATAATGGAATAATAAAAAAATGATGATACGTAGCGTTTAGTTGTGAAGCAACGAGGATATAAGAGCGCATGTCATTTTTGATGATCGTGTATTTGTTTATGTTGTTGGTGATGCATTTATTTAAAACGAGTGGTACATTGTAATTTAAAGATTGCAAATTGTAATTTGTACGGGTATGAGGAACAGCCCATGCCTCTCTAGAGCGTATGCTGATATGACTGTCATACTTTGCAAGCTCAGAAACAGTGTATAAGAAATATATGAAAGATGTAGATGAGAAACGGATAGAACAAAGTAAGCGATGCTCATACATCATTCAACAGAAATTATTTGAAATTTTGAGAATAAAGTGACTTTGTGATCTAAATAAGGAACATTGGCAATATATCTTATTATTTTCTTTTGTAGTAAAAGTATGCTTTTAAGATTTGTTTTTGTTGTAGTAGACAATACAAGATGACAGTAATTTAATTGGAATTGAAACAATGCATATTTGATTTTGAGTTTAATGTTGAGGGGTAAAACATTGCGGCACCTAGAGAAAATACCAGTTACCCGAGAGAGTTTAGTTATCAAATAACTCACATGACAATCCCAAGTCATATACGCTGAAAAAATAACCTAACGTTTTGCGTTCTGGGACTAGTTCGATTGATGATGTACCCAATGAAAGAGTATGATTTATGAAAATTGATTTCATTTTTAACCTGAAATTGCCTTGGACTTCATTGTATTTACATTAAGACCATTATTATCAGACCACTATGCAAATTTTGTTAGAGTAAAATTGGCTTTGTATTAGTATATTATATAAGTTAACATTTTCCCGGGGAAGTACAAATCGCGGGTGATATTTCATACTTGGTAGGGCTGGCGCTGAGGTAGCCAATGTCAATGACGATGTGAATCTTGGGCAGTCTAGATTTTCGTTGAAGGTCCACCAAAAAATATTTCGGTCTGTATCAGTCGCTGTTTTGTCGTTCTCAGCTGAGACGATGCACTCAAGCTCGATGAATGAACAACCATGGCAAACGTTATGAGAGGAATCAGCAACATTTTGAGGCAGGTGGTCCCATTCGTTAATGGTTCGGAGCAAAAATAAGAATTTCAAGCAGTTATTATGAGCGACGCTTTTCTCGTAAGGTTTGACATGGTTGTACGGTGTTAATCATTTGCTTGTATGGATTAGATAATTTTGTTTTGGTAGGTTAAAATGATTGTTGGATAATTCGTATGAAATGTAAGTCTAGCCATTTGCTTCTTTTCTGAAGGGTGAGGCGCAGTTTCCTGTAAAGTTCAGATGAAGAGACGTAGATATTAGTTAACATTTCATCATCCCTGCTATGTATATTGTTAGAATACGTGGTACAATCATGGCAAATGTTATGTGGAAGATATGTCGCTCATAATAACTTTGCTTTAAATTCTCTATTTTTTCCCCAAACCATTAACGAATGTAACTATCTGTTTCAAAATGTTTTTTATTCCTCTCCTATTGAAATCTTTCTCGGTGATTACTTGGAGTTGCTTAAATTTCATCTTAAACTAATTATCAATGCTGTTTTCAAGATGCAACATATCTATCGCGTTGAAGTTACTATACTAATTTTCAAATTTCTTGACTTCCCTTATTTTGTATAGAATCTGACCTGCGAATTGCGTGTAAAATATTGTTTTTGCTTTTAATATTTGAGCTTTAGCACGCAACCCCTACAACAACTTCGAGTAGGTTTAGTGGTTTTCAGAAATAAATAAAATAATTCACAGCGTATCAGCATCGGTCGCAGAAACAAAACATACTCGTATTAACCGTATATATTACGAACTGCACTTGCTTGTCGATGCCCGAGTAGGTCATTAATGTAGAGGATTTGAGTAAAAAGGATCCAGGTATATTTCCCTGCTGTACACCACAAATACCGTTTTGGAAAGGAGAAAAATCACTGTCAATAACTACACACTGTTTCCCATTTTGATGAGATAGGAGTTCCAGTAAAAGTGAGTGGTACGCCGCTGGACACCGTGTAGAGTGTTCCATAAGTAGTATTGCGCGATTTAGAACATCGAACGCTTTACTGAAATCAATAAACACATCTATATTCCGTGACATGCGAAGGCAACGCCATGCGAGGGGAGAAAGGGCAAGCACTAGGACGGCTGGGGAGAAGGGGAGAAACCTCCTCTCCTCTTTAACGTTCCTAGTGCTCTCCCTTCTCCCCTCACCCTTCATTGCCATCCTCTACCTCCCGCCTTCCTAGTTTTCACCCTTTCTCTGTTGGCTTGGCGTTGCCTTCGCCTGCACTGCGCACAACTAATGACATGGAGTATAATGTAAACAAGTTTGTTTTCTATATTTTGAAGTATAATTTATTTTTGAGATAACAAGGCGGCTTCTCCGTATATTTTGGTTTTCGGTGGGTTCGTAATACCTTGATTCTTTGATTCATTGGATTAAGTATGGTTCATTCATCTTCCTATTGTCATGAGTGGCTAGGTGACGAAGCAAAGAAAAAGCTAAATAAACTGAAACGTTTCCATGAGGCGAACTTGTGCCCAAAGCAAAAGGAAACAGAAGATAACAACAAAGCGTCGCGGGTGTCGAAGTCGGTGCAACAGCAGGATCGAACGCTGGGGCGAGACTGACTGCAGATCGCCACACGGAGACCCTTATTAACAGAGTGTCACAAAACATAATTTACAGGGTCTTTTTCACCGCAAAAATAAACTAGGCATCGCCGAACGCTCATTCTCCGCCCAAAGGTAGTGCTTCAGAGGTCACAACCAGATGACAAAGTTTCAGCCCGATCCGATAACTTAATCAAAAGTTATAAGTAATTTGTTTGAAAATTTCAATGGGAAAATGGGGGCCGACGGAGTTTTCGAATACATGGGGCTCTATGGCACCAGAAACCGAAAACGGGTAAAAATGAGCTCCATTTTTCCATTGAAATTTTCAGAAAATCGCTTACAACTTCTGATTAAGTTATCGGATCGGGCTGAAACTTTGGCGTCTGGTTGTGATCTCTAGCGCTACCTTTGAGCGGAGATTGAGCGTTCGGCGATGCCTAGTTTATTTTTGCGGTGAAAAAACCTGTAAACTTTTTTCGTGACACCCTGTACACGCGTTGGCTTCTGGAACAATCGACCTAGAACGCTCGGCGACTAGAACATCGTACCTCGAGCAAGCAACAGAGTTCTCGAATGTACCGGAACATTAAACTGAAAGAATAAATAAAACACGCATTGCTCCCGGGAATCAAACCCTGGCTCTTCGAGTGGGAGGCAAGCACGATAACCGTCAGGCGACGGCCGCGCTGCCTGCTTGGCCACCTGCGCGCGCGGCAATATGTTCGTTTATTTCCTCCTCGGAAACCACGTGCAACGATAAAAAAGTGCCCGTGATGTATCTTCAATAACGTGGCTCTTGATTCTCGCAGACGATGATGATGATACCGTGTCTCTAAAGCTCATAAACAAAAATAATAATACATGTTCACGTGACGAGACAAACAGTGGGAGGATTTCTGGAGCTATCTGGAGCACACCGAGCCAGCTAGCCGCTTTATACTGATAATGCCTGCCCAATGGTTGGCTTCCCCATGCTTCGTCGTCGTTGCGCCTGCTTCACATATTTGCTACTAGAGGCGCCAAAACCCCATACAAAAATGCAGACGACGCTTCTCCGCTGCCCGCTGCTACAGTCCACTGTGACGCTATTTGTGAATTGAATACATTCGTAACCCGTGCTACATAGCTAGCGCAGGGCACCGTCAGTATAGTTTTCATATATAAAAGAAGTCTTAACCTTTCTTTTAGCTTTCACTTCTTGGTTTTGTTTCTATGCTGAAATGTTACCAGCAACCCTCCACAGCCCTTTTTGAAGAAATACCCCACGGGCATACGTAACCGTACTGTGAGGCCGCTGAGCACAAAGCATAGTAGGGAATTGGCTAGCACGGGCTCGCTGCATTTGTTGACCGTGACACCGTCAAAGCCTTGCCCAAGATTCACCTCACCGACGAAAGCATCCCTCTGCTTCTGGTATTGTAGCATTTGTTTTAGGCGCATTTCGTCAACCACCAGAGAGCATACTCTAGACTGTTGTACAGCGAGGTTTTGTGCTTCAACCTTGAGTTTCTCTCGGACTTATGGCGCAAACCCCACCTCACCGCTCATCCCTCCAATGTAGCGCTGCAGCGTACTGCGTCCTGGCAGTTGGAGCAGGCATTCACCCCTCATGTACTCGTACGCCTTGGTAGAAAGGTTCCTGAGAATCACAACATGCCGTACTGTTGTTTCAGACCATGTGGGTCTCTTCTTATTGAAGTTGTGGACCTGGTCAACAAGAAATTTTGCCCTGAGATCATTTTTATTTTCTTTCTCAATAATGCAGCGAAATTACGATATATAAGGGTCCTCCTTGATCTTGTCCAGTTCTTCTTTCTAGCTGTCCACTGTTTGTTTTAACCGCGCAACCTGCAGCTTAAGATCGCGCACCTTTCTCTTCCACCTCTGGCATACCCGGCAGGAAGTCGCACCTCGAAAGTCAGCACACGTACCGGCATTCATCGCGGTGACGTTAGGGTCCGAGGAATACGCATACAACTCCATGGGATTTTGTGTAACACCTGTAGCTTCCACGGCGTAGGCACCGGTTTCACTTGACTGTAGAGCTAGAACGGTGGTGTTAAAGATGTTCTGTGCCCTATTGCGCTTCACAATCGCGGTGTTAGGTCACGTTACCGCGTAACCTAACATGGAAAACTTACGTTATCACATAGCTTAACGTGATAACGTAGCTTACGCTAGCTACAGTGAACTGTAGTAGCAGACAGCGGACAAGCGTCGTCTGCTTTTCTGTATGGGGTTTTGGCGCCCCTAGTAGCAAATATGTGAAGTAGGCGCGACGACGACAAAGAAACCATTGGGCAGGCATTTTCAGTATAAAGGAGGCTATGACCGAGCACGTACCACGTGACGATAAGCGTCGTACCGCGTTCCACGCGGCGGCGTGTGCTTCCAGAACACCTCTAATTGGACACATTTTGTGTCTTGTGCATAATTAAAACAAATAGGAAACGCCAGAAAGCTAAGGTGGAGTAGTGTAGTAGCACACCCGACCGGACATTGGGAGGCCCAGAGTTGAAATCCTGGCTCCGCCGTACGTTTTGGCTTTCGACAGGTTCGTGAAACTTTCATTCATTGGATTAAGTACGGTTCATTTATCTGCATATGTTCGGCTATATATATCATATATATATATAGACTCACGAAGCGGAGCAGTACTCGAGGAACACCAACCTAGAAATCAAACGAGTTGCAAAGCACGAACAGGAAGCACTTCCCATCATGGTCAAGAAGCTGGGGAAAGTAATCGGCGAGCCAATTGCTAGAACCGACATTGCGATTTGTCATCGGGTGCCAACCCAGGACGCCACCAAAACCTATATTATTCTGCAGTTTGTAAACCGCAGCAAGCGGTATGCCTTCTTTGAAAAGGCAAAAAAAAAAAAAAGAAGCGCGTTACAAACTGGGATTTAGGCCTTCATACGGATGCTCCCGTGTTTGTCAATAGAGAGTTTTAGTAGATCGTTCCGATACCTCCGATACCCCCGATAACGATACTATATATGTAAGCGCAAAGGCGGAGGCAGAGTATCGGGTATCGTTATCGGAGTCATCGGAACGATCTACTAAAACTCTCTATTGAACATATCTGCCCATGTTTGAAGAGGGTTCTAGAAAAATTGATTGCGAGGAAGCGTCGAGGCAATTGGAGAAATGTCTGCGATTACGCTTGAGGCTGACGCTGAGATCTTTTAGGTCAAATACGTAAGCTGCCTTATACAATTGTCGTTTTTTTTTATTTAGAACTACATTTTTTTGCGCTTGGATGGGGGTACTAAATTGGGAGATCGAAGTAACGAAAGCTTGATCGCGGAAGTGACGTCACACAAATACCACTGGAGAGCCGACCGATTTGTATCGCCACGCTCACTGACGGCGCGCCGTGCATGCTACCGAGAGCTGCGCTGTGCGCACGCGAGTCCTTTTAATGCGACAGCAATCTTAAACCCCCCCCCCCACACACACACACACGGATTGCTTGGACTCTCTGGCCTCCTAATACGCAGTAGGTATGCGCAGTAGAACACTTCGGCTCACATCGTCCTGGAGGTTATTCTAGGGGTCGTCCAAGACGTTGTCTTTGACGTCGCAAACTGGGAGGTGGTCCTAGGCGTCGTCCTTGAGGTAGTTCTAGAGATGCCACTAGAGGTCGTCCTAGATACCGTTCTTGATGCCGTCCTCTAAGGAGTCGTCCTCGACGTCGTCTTAGACGTCGTCCTTGAGGTTGTCCGAGGTGTATACTATCGCAATTCATAAACAACCATCACTAGGGGTGTCTGCAGCAATGTGTTATCTGCTGGGTTGCTTGTTTGCTCGCTTCAACGCGACGCGCCAAGCTGCCAAGCTTGCGTCCTCTGCGGCACGGGCACTGCAAGCGGCTCTCAAGCGCGACTCAGCGAAAAATCCCCCCCCTCCTCTTTCATTTCTTGTGCCACCCACACGTAGTTGTAAGGAAATTTATGCAGTATGGTGCACCTATGCCCTGACCAATTTTTTTTCACTGTTAATGAGACTTTCGTGAAGAGGTCCATAGGGTATGAAGCTTGCTGAGTGATTCTGGACGGATATAACAAAAGTGATTAGCCAATATGTCTACAACATATTGTAATTTTGTAGGCGGTTTTCCGAATGCTGGAGTGTGCCTTGACATACAGTGTAATTGCTTTGTATTCTCCCGACAAACTCAGATTACAATTCATCCTCAATTCAATAAGTACCTGTTTCGATTCGACTACGCGATACTGAGACTGAACAAGACCCTGAACTTCACTGGTAAGGAGAAGCGTCTGATGCCCATTTGCCTTCCCACCCCGGACCAAGAGTTTGATGGGCAGAACTGCACTGCCACCGGATGGGGACTTACGAAAGACAGTAAGTAAACACCGGTCTAACATTTTTTACATTTACATGCATTTTTTTTAGCTCACGTACTGTATGCGCGTACAGCGGCGCTGCGAGCGTAGAGGTGTTGTTGATGCACATGAAAAATCTACAGAACCCTAGCCATAAACAGCTTCGCTGTAAAAGCAGGAAGGAACGCGAATGTCTCTTTTGTCGGCGTCCCAACTCCATGTTGTCGAAGCTTCCGGGTGGGCTGTCAAGCTGAAGAACGACCTGCGGCAACACGAGCCTCTACATGTACTATCGGGGAAAAAGGAAATACGAACAGAGGAGCGCGTGGTTCGCGGTACAGGCTTCGCTGCCTGGAAGTGAGCCTAGGGGCGAGGCCTGTGCGGCCTACTCCCATGTGCATACCACGGTCTGCTGTATGCTTCACTCCGCCGGAGAGAGCGATAGTTCTTTACCCCGCAGCGCCAGCCGTGGCGCTCGTAATCGGCGAGAGAAGCAGTCCGCCCGACCCGGCCAGGTGTGGCTATTTAGATCGTTTTTCGTGAAGCGACAAGTCTCAATTGAAACGAGTGCCAGATTGCATGAATAATGTGGCAAATCTGTGTTGAATAGAAGCACACGATTCTTTCTGCGAGGAACTCACTCAGCTGCAGGCTGCGCGTTAGAGCCGCATTCAGCTGGCAGTATAATCGAATAGTCGTTTAATTGTTCCAGTAAGTGTTGCCCCGTTTCCATTACCACTGTGATCTAGGAGTTATAGTTGGATATAGCTAGGCCGTATACTTTCAGGCTTTAACCGACGCTGGAGCACGCTCGAGCAGGGCCTTTTATTTATCTGTGAAGGACAATAAGAAACAAATTCCTCGTGCATAACTTCAGCAATATAACCTTCATTGTTCACAAACAGATCAAGGGAGTCATATAGTTCACAAGCGGAGTACCTTTCGGGAAACAGGCTTCCGCGAAAGCCTCAATATATTCTCTGGAGAACTGTGTAGGTCACCAGCTCAGTTTGCAAAAAGAGGTCTGAAGAGTTTCCTGAGAACGAGCTCGCAGAGCTCTTCACTGTGGTACGGGTCTCTGCAGTTATTGCACCACATCAGCGGGCAGTCCATAAGGTGTGGAAGCACAGCGCTCGAGAGGACCTTGCAAATCTCTCCTAACGACGAATCTCTGCCGACTGTAGAGCCCTCTCGACAAAGGTGCAGACGAGCTTGCACAGCCAGACAGCTTCAGGTCGTGAATAGCTAAGTCCTCTTTGGTCAAGGCTAAACACACTGTAAACGAGAAGTAGCCCGGATGGGAGTTTTAAAGAATGAGATGCCGATTAATCTCCCAAGCCTAAAGCATCCACTCCCACACATGGGAGTATACAAACTAGAAACCACCACTTTACTCTGGTCGCTAAGGGACGGGGTATAAAAGCGACATCACCTGATTGTACTCCCATTTTAAACTGGAGTTCTTGTATGACAACACTCCGCAAGACGAAATGAGAGTTGAAAATACTCCCATCCGTCCACCCGTCTGCGGGAGATCGGCCGCCATTGACGCAGCCGACGTTTCCCCCGTCCCGCCTAGTCCCGGCTCTGGCACCAACAAGTTTCCCGTCGTGGGAGAGGTCGTTATAATGGGTCCAAAGCGTTTTGGGGCTGGTTTTTGTCCGAAATACCGACGCCGGCGAACACCAAATTTACACCAGTGAAAAACCGATCAAAAAATACGAACTTTTCGCTCAATCTGGCGAATACCGAAAAGTCGAGGGTACTATGGGGAAGCAGAAGACAATCCAGTTCTCTTCGGGCAGACGCGAGTGTAGTGCAACCATTGTGTGTTGTTTTAAGGCCCTTTCACACGATGCATTTTTCTGGCGCATCTTGACTCGCGAAATGAGTTTCGTGAAATGGATTGGCCCTCTGAACAGGGCCAAAAAACGCGCGTCTGCATCTTCCTGGGTTTTCACAAAAAGCACAGCCAACGGCCTCTCGAAAAAGCTTTCACGTAATCTCAAAAGGATAAGCCAGTCGTTGGCGGGGCCCAGTGGCGGATTAAGGGGGTGGGGGGTCCGTCCGGATGTTCTGACCCCCTCTTGATTTGTGCATGTGTAAAACTTTCGGGGCGGGGAAACAAAAATTTTCATGGTAATAACTCTGGCTGTACAGGGATATGGTTTCTCACAGGCCCCTTTGGATGAAAGGGCGCCATCTGTCGCACGGAAAGGCAACCTATGCCCCCGACGCCATCTTGAAGGGTACTGCGCCGCTCATATACCACTCTGAGCACGTTTCAATGTTGCAGTACTAATCACAATACGTTCACGTTTTCCTGTGTGAAGTCATAGGGAGTGTGGTTCGGTTGCCCGAATTAGTGAAGGAAATGTATTTGCCTTGCTCCGCCGTGATGTCCAGACTAGAGTCACTGAATGTTCCCAGAGTACTCTGGTGAAAAATCTTATATGTAAAAGAAATTTCTTTGTTCAATAAACGCGTATGATCAAATCATATCATATAAGAGTATATAAAAACCTTATGAAAACTTATAAGGACGAACAATGCTTGAGTTTGGGCTATGTCCAGACCGGTTATAACGAAGTCGGTTATAACGAAATTGCCGCTACAGTGAAGCGATCACGATTTCCCATTTCCTTTTGCACTTCGTTACAACCGAACTCGGTTATAACGAAATAGCGGATATAGCGAAGTGGTTTCAGATTCCCGTTGACTTCGTTATAACCGGTCTGGATAGTAGTTGGTTTGTCATTCTGAGGTATACTGCGGTATAAGGACGATATGCGATTATATAAGAAGTTATAGGAAACTGGTAAGAAGTTTCTTATAACGTCTTATATAACCTTATATTGTTCATATATGTACTTATAATGTTCTTGTATGCTCATGATCTTTTGTCAGTATATGCGTTTTTGGGACCAAAACATTTTTATATATATAAGATTTTTCACTAGGGTACCGAATTCCTTTTAAATCAAATCAAATAAAAGCTTTGTTTTCCGAAAAACTGGAAGGAGTCCCAGACAAAAAGCTGTTAGAACAGCTTAACTGGGTCTGGGACCCTTGTTTACACTGGCAACAGCTTTGGTAAAATACACGCTGCTAGTATAAGCATATAATGGAATAATAAAAAAATGATGATACGTAGCGTTTAGTTGTGAAGCAACGAGGATATAAGAGCGCATGTCATTTTTGATGATCGTGTATTTGTTTATGTTGTTGGTGATGCATTTATTTAAAACGAGTGGTACATTGTAATTTAAAGATTGCAAATTGTAATTTGTACGGGTATGAGGAACAGCCCATGCCTCTCTATAGCGTATGCTGATATGACTGTCATACTTTGCAAGCTCAGAAACAGTGTATAAGAAATATATGAAAGATGTAGATGAGAAACGGATAGAACAAAGTAAGCGATGCTCATACATCATTCAACAGAAATTATTTGAAATTTTGAGAATAAAGTGACTTTGTGATCTAAATGAGGAACATTGGCAATATATCTTATTATTTTCTTTTGTAGTAAAAGTATGCTTTTAAGATTTGTTTTTGTTGTAGTAGACAATACAAGATGACAGTAATTTAATTGGAATTGAAACAATGCATATTTGATTTTAAGTTTAATGTTGAGGGGTAAAACATTGCGGCACCTAGAGAAAATACCAGTTACCCGAGAGAGTTTAGTTATCAAATAACTCACATGACAATCCCAAGTCATATACGCTGAAAAAATAACCTAACGTTTTGCGTTCTGGGACTAGTTCGATTGATGATGTACCCAATGAAAGAGTATGATTTATGAAAATTGATTTCATTTTTAACCTGAAATTGCCTTGGACTTCATTGTATTTACATTAAGACCATTATTATCAGACCACTATGCAAATTATGTTAGAGTAAAATTGGCTTTGAATTAGTATATTATATAAGTTAACATTTTCCCGGGGAAGTACAAATCGCGGGTGATATTTCATACTTGGTAGGGCTGGCGCTGAGGTAGCCAATGTCAATGACGATGTGAATCTTGGGCAGTCTAGATTTTCGTTGAAGGTCCACCAAAAAATATTTCGGTCTGTATCAGTCGCTGTTTTCTCGTTCTCAGCTGAGACGATGCACTCAGCTCGATGAATGAACAACCATGGCAAACTTTATGAGAGGAATCAGCAACATTTTGAGGCAGGTGGTCCCATTCGTTAATGGTTCGGAGCAAAAATAAGAATTTTCAAGCAGTTATTATGAGCGACGCTTTCCTCGTAAAGTTTGACATGGTTGTACGGTGTTAATCATTTGCTTGTATGGATTAGATAATTTTGTTTTGGTAGGTTAAAATGATTGTTGGATAATTCGTATAGAAATGTAAGTCTAGCCATTTTTGCTTCTTTTTCTAGAGAGGTGAGGCCCAGTTTCCTGTAAAGTTCAGATGAAGAGACGTAGATATTAGTTAACATTTCCATCATCCCTGCTATGTATATTGTTAGAATACATGGTACAATCATGGCAAACGTTGATGTGGAAGATATGTCGCTCATAATAACTGCTTTAAATTGTCTATTTTTTCCCCAAACCATTAACGAATGGATCTACCTGTTTCAAAATGTTGTTCATTCCTTTTCTACTGAAATCTTTCTCGATTACTTAGGTACTTACATTTCATCTTAAACTAATATATTAATGCTGTTTTTCAAGATGCAACATATGTATTGCATTGAAGTTACTTACTAATTTTCATTCTTGACTTCCTTATTTGTATAGAATTTAACCTGCGAATTGTGTATTAAATATTGTTTTTGCTTTTAATATTTCAAACTGCAACCCTACAACAGCCCCGAATGGGGTTAGTAGTATCGGAAATAAATAACATAATTCACATCGTATCGGCATTGGTCGCAGAAACAAAACATACTCGTATCATCCGTATATATTACAAACTGCACTTGCTTGTCGATACTGACTAGGTCATTAATGTAGAGAATTGCGTAAAAAAGGATCGAGTGTACTTCCCTGCTGTACACCACAAAGACCATTTGGGAAAGAAGAAAAAGCACTGTCAATAACTACACACTGTTTCCCATTTGTCAGACATGACTCAAGTAAAGTGAGTGGTACGCCGCGGACACCATGTAGAGTGTTCCATAAGTAGTATTGCGCGATTTAAGAACATCGAACGCTTTACTGAAATCAATAAACACACCTATATTCCGTGACATGGGAAGGCAACGCCATGCAAGGGGAGAAAGAGCAAGCACTAGGACGGCTGGGGAGAAGGGGAGAAACCTCCTCTCCTCTTTAACGTTCCTAGTGCTCTCCCTTTCTCCCCTCGCCCTTCATTGCCATCCTCTACCTCCCGCCTTCCTAGTTTTCACCCTTTCTCTGTTGGCTTGGCGTTGCCTTCGCCTGCACTGCGCACAACTAATGACATGGAGTATAATGTAAACAAGTTTGTTTTCTATATTTTGAAGTATAATTTATTTTTGAAATAACAAGGCGGCTTCTCCGTATATTTTGGTTTTCGGTGGGTTCGTAATACTTTGATTCTTTGATTCATTCGATTACGTATGGTTCATTCATCTTCCTATTGTCACGAGTGGCTAGGTGACGAAGCAAAGAAAAACTGAATAAACTGAAACGTTTAATGAGGCGAACGTCGTGCCCAAAGCAAAAAGGAAACAGAAGATAACAACAAAGCGTCGCGGGTGTCGAAGTCGGCGCAACAGCAGGATCGAACGCTGGGGCGAGACTGACTGCAGATCGCCACGCGGAGACCCTTATGTAACAGAGTGTCACAAAAGATAATTTACAGGATCTTTTTCACCGCAAAAATAAACTAGGCATCGCCGAACGCTCATTCTCCGCCCAAAGGTAGTGCTAGAGGTCACAACCAGATGACAAAGTTTCAGCCCGATCCGATAACTTAATCAAACGTTATAAGTAATTTGTTTGAAAATTTCAATGGGAAAATGGCGGCCGACGGAGTTTTCGAATACATGGGGCTCTATGGCACCAGAAACCGAAAACGGGCAAAAATGGGCTCCATTTTTCCATTGAAATTTTCAGAAAATCACTTACAACTTTTGATTAAGTTATCGGATCGAGCTGAAACTTTGGCATCTGGTTGTGATCTATAGCGCTACCTTTGAGCGGAGATTGAGCGTTCGGCGACGCCTAGTCTATTTTTGCGGTGAAAAAAACCTGTAAACTTTTGTGACACCCTGCACACGCGTTGGCTTCTGGAACAATCGACCTAGAACGCTCGGCGACTAGAACATCGTAGCTCGAGCAAGCAACAGAGTTCTCGAATGTACCGGAACATTAAACTGAAAGAATAAATAAAACACGCATTGCTCCCGGGAATCAAACCCTGGCTCTTCGAGTGGGAGGCAAGCACGATAACCGTCAGGCGACGGCCGCGCTGCCTGCTTGGCCACCTGCGCGCGCGGCAATATGTTCGTTTATTTCCTCCTCGGAAACCACGTGCGACGATAAAAAAGTGCCCGTGATGTATCTTCAATAACGTGGCTCTTGATTCTCGCAGACGATGATGATGATACCGTGTCTCTAAAGCTCATAAACAAAAATAATAATACATGTTCACGTGACGAGACAAACAGTGGGAGGATTTCTGGAGCTATCTGGAGCACACCGAGCACGTACCACGTGACAAAACGTCGTACCGCGTTCCACGCGGCGGCGTGTGCTTCCAGAACACCTCTAATTGGACACATTTCGTTTCTTGTGCATAATTAAGACAAATAGGAAACGCCAGAAAGCTAAGGTGGAGTAGTGTAGTAGCACACCCGACCGGACATTGGGAGGCCCAGAGTTGAAATCCTGGCTCCGCCGTACGTTTTGGCTTTCGACAGGTTCGTGAAACTTTCATTCATTGGATTAAGTGCGGTTCATTTATCTGCATATGTTCGGCTATATATATATATATATATATATATATATATATATATATATATATATATATATATATATATATATATATATATATATATATATATATATATATATATATATATATATACTCACGAAGCGGAGCAGTACTCGAGGAACACCAACCTAGAAATCAAACGATTTGCAAAGCACGAACAGGAAGCACTTCCCATCATGGTCAAGAAGCTGGGGAAAGTAATCGGCGAGCCAATTGCTAGAACCGACATTGCAATTTGTCATCGTGTGCCAACCCAGGACGCCACCAAAACCTATATTATTCTGCAGTTTGTAAACCGCAGCAAGCGGAATGCCTTCTTTGAAAAGGCAAAAAAAAAAAAAGAAGCCGCGTTACAAACTGGGATTTAGGCCTTCATACGGATGCTCCCGTGTTTGTCAATGAACATATCTGCCCATGTTTGAAGAGGGTTCTAGAAAAATTGATTGCGAGGAAGCGTCGAGGCAATTGGAGAAATGTCTGCGATTACGCTTGAGGCTGACGCTGAGATCTTTTAGGTCAAATACGTAAGCTGCCTTATACAATTGTCGTTTTTTTTTAAATTTAGAACTACATTTTTTTGCGCTTGGACGGGGGTACTAAATTGGGAGATCGAAGTAACGAAAGCTTGATCGCGGAAGTGACGTCACACAAATAACACCGGAGAGCCGACCGATTTGTATCGCCACGCTCACTGACGGCGTGCCGTGCATGCTACCGAGAGCTGCGCTGTGCGCACGCGAGTCCTTTTAATGCGACAGCAATCTTAAGCCCCCCCCCCCACACACACACACACACGGATTTCTTGGACTCTCTGGCCTCCTAATACGCAGTAGGTATGCGCAGTAGAACACTTCGGCTCACATCGTCCTGGAGGTTATTCTAGGGGTCGTCCAAGACGTTGTCTTTGACGTCGCAAACTGGGAGGTGGTCCTAGGCGTCGTCCTTGAGGTAGTTCTAGAGATGCCACTAGAGGTCGTCCTAGATACCGTTCTTGATGCCGTCCTCTAAGGAGTCGTCCTCGACGTCGTCTTAGACGTCGTCCTTGAGGTTGTCCGAGGTGTATACTATCGCAATTCATCAACAACCATCACTAGGGGTGTCTGCAGCAATGTGTTATCTGCTGGGTTGCTCGTTTGCTCGCTTCAACGCGACGCGCCAAGCTGCCAAGCTTGCGTCCTCTGCGGCACGGGCACTTCAAGCGGCTTTCAAGCGCGACTCAGCGAAAAATCCCCCCCCTCCTCTTTCATTTCTTGTGCCACCCACACGTAGTTGTACGGAAATTTATGCAATATGGTGCACCTATGCCCCGACCAATTTTTTTTTCACTGTTATGAGACTTTCGTGAAGAGGTCCATATAGGTATGAAGCTTGCTGAGTGATTCTGGACGGATATAACAAAAGTAATTAGCCAATATGTCTACAACATATTGTAATTTTGTAGGCGGTTTTCCGAATGCTGGAGTGTGCCTTGACATACAGTGTAATTGCTTTGTATTCTCCCGACAAACTCAGATTACAATTCACCCTCAATTCAATAAGTACCTGTTTCGATTCGACTACGCGATACTGAGACTGAACAAGACCCTGAACTTCACTGGTCAGGAGAAGCGTCTGATGCCCATTTGCCTTCCCACCCCGGACCAAGAGTTTGATGGGCAGAACTGCACTGCCACCGGATGGGGACTTACGAAAGACAGTAAGTAAACACCGGTCTAACTTTTTTTTTTTGCATTTACATGCATTTTTTTAGCTCACGTACTGTATTCCGCTTCACACTCATGGGTCCGAGCGCAATTGACAATACGGTTCGAATGAGCCAATCAATGCTGGGCGTAAAAGTGCATCGCCAAGGCAATCCTCGTCTTTTGAACATTCAGCTCCTTTGTCTATAAATCATGAAAAGCAACGGTGCCGCATTCTGTAATGTTTACCACAACCAAGCGAACGTTACGTGCGGCGTAATAGCGCTGACCAGTTTTACCTTAAGAATTTTGCTTTTGCATTATATATTATTTAGAACGTTATAAAAAACTGCAGTCGAGTGCAAATAGACCATTTGCTATATTACCCAAGCATCGAGGAGAATGCAGGGATCGGTGTTCCAGGCGCCACACACGCACGCCTTCCCCGTATAAAAAGATTCGAAGTAAATAACCAAAATAAAACGTAGACAAACGCACGTGCAAGATGCCATTTGTTTTAGGTATTTGCTTTAGAAAAGTTACTACTGCTGAGGCCAGCACGTGCGGCGTGTGGAACACCAATCCCTGCATTCTCCTCGATGCTTGGGTAATATAGCAAATGGTCTATTGTTTTACGAAGATCCGTGTTAAACAGCGACGCCTACTGAGAACAAGATTATCTTTTTTTGACCGCAACTTTCGATCACGTTCAAGTCCGGACTCCGAAGCCCCGAAGTCTCAAGTTTGAGACGTCAAACTAATGAAGATGTTTTTTACGGGAAACGTGAAAATGATTTTAAAAATATTCTTACTTCTTTAGGAAGCGGCGTCACAGACACCGAAATCGCACCTAGAATTATTTTAGGAGTGGACGTCGAAATACTCACTGCCCGTCGAATACATGCTTGGAGTACGTGATCAGAGCACGTGGGGAGAAAGCTCGCGCTGCAGAATTTAGAGATACTGGGTCCAATGCCAAGCCCTGTCCGTTTCTATCTGGATGAACATCGTACCGGCGTGCGGTTGTGTATCACTACTGCGTGGTGCACGTTAAAGAACGCAGGTTAGCGGTTTTACCGGACAGGTTAAATTGTTTCTCTACAGCTGAGAAACAATAGTCACCCGTGGAGGCAGACTGACTTCAGGTTGTATAAACATACGCACAACACAGTTTAAGAATGGCAGACAGGCGATGACACGGACTTTTGAAAGGGTTCTATAGGGCACACGAATATGTACCTTACTGAAACCACGAAAACACAAAGAGAACATTTGCGAATAATAGTGACACAGTTCTCGCGAGAAAGTGGCATAGTCAGGTATTGTAAATATGTCACTTGGCAGAGAATTCCAATCGTGTATCGTCCTCGCGAAAGGAAAATTTAAATGGGCGAATCTCGCATGAGTACTCGAGCAGGGCCATAGCGTACTCTGTCCTATCGAGGCTTAACTGGGAGGAATAACCCGAATCGAAGCTCTCCTTGAATAAGCTAAATCGAAGCATCACGGGAAGAAACCTCTATCGTACGTATACGGTAAACCTTAGCACACGGAATAGTTCCTCGAATAAACGACATTTTATGCTTTAGACCTAGCTCAATGTCCGAGAAAGGGCCTTCCTAATGCTCACGTGTTTAAAACCAGAGCTTTCAAGGTGAACCTGGAGGCTGTGTGGAGTTCGAACTTTACTGAGAGAAAAACTGTAGTGTACGTTACCCGGAACGTGTCTCTGACAACTGTATTTAGCGTATTATTCCGCCCGTGCCATCGAAAATGGTCCCAAGGGGGCGAAAAATGACGTGTCAAAAGCCGGAGTGACGGATGTCGCAATCTCGGCGGTTGGGCCTAGATGTAAAGAGAAAACAAATCATGAGCCATTCCACTCTGTGAAGGTGGATGACCAGCAAAGCTGTTTAGCACATGGCACAAACGCGTGACAGAATGTTCGAACTAAGTTACGAACACATTCATTGTCTTCATCGGGGGTTATCGTGACGAAAGTTACGCACACACATTTATTGTTGCCTGGATCGGTGGTCATTACTTCGTGTAAACGACTATCACCACCCCGAGGAGCCGGAGAAAACTAGACACGCTTGACTGGACCGCCACCCTGGGAGAGCTGAAGGAAAGGAAACTAGGCACGAAAGTGGTTGGAACGACGACAAAGAGAGGGAGGTGCGAGCGTAGACAAGGCCGACGCGGGTCGCACAGTGGCAAATCTTTGAGAAACCTTTATTATACACTTGAGAGTCTACTGATCTTGAACATGGTGCCTATTGATAACTATTCTACTGAATAGACCTATTGCTAAATTACCGAAGCATCAAGGGAAATGCAGGGAATGGTGTTCCATGCGCCAAGCGTCTGCAGCAGCATCTGCCAGGCTTTGTCATATATTGACAAAGCCTGGCAGATCGCCACGAGAAGCGGCCACCGAAATGGAAAAGGTGGAGACGCAGACAACAAATGAGAGGACACCACGTGGCTGGCGGCCCTTTGCGGCGAGACGCCAAAACACACTTCTCTCGAGTGAACAAATCTGTTCCGGGTCCTCGCCGCTTCAAAATCTGTGCGCTGACGTCCAGGTTTCCCGATAAATGTCTCTTCGATGCTCTGTACCACCTGATTCTCGCGCTCCAAGTTTGCGACCGGGCACTCTATGGCTCCGTCGTCGAACTGCCAGGCTTGGTGAATATAGAAAAGGTTATGGCAGCGGTAACTGTTCTACAGCAAAAGCCTAAAACAAATGACATCTTTAACGCGCGTTCGTCAACGCTTTATTTTGGTTATTTACTTCAAATCTTTTGTACGTGGAAGGCGTGCGCGTACAGCGGCGCTGCGAGCGTAGAGGTGTTGTTGATGCACATGAAAAATCTACAGAACCCTAGCCATAAACAGCTTCGCTGTAAAAGCAGGAAGGAACGCGAATGTCTCTTTTGTCGGCGTCCCAACTCCATGTTGTCGAAGCTGCCGGGTGGGCTGTCAAGCTGAAGAACGACCTGCGGCAACACGAGCGTCTACATGTACTATCGGGGAAAAAGGAAATACGAACAGAGGAGCGCGTGGTTCGCGGTACAGGCTTCGCTGCCTGGAAGTGAGCCTAGGGGCGAGGCCTGTGCGGCCTACTCCCATGTGCATACCACGGTCTGCTGTATGCTTCACTCCGCCGGAGAGAGCGATAGTTCTTTACCCCGCAGCGCCAGCCGTGGCGCCCGTAATCGGCGAGAGAGAAGCAGTCCGCCCGACCCGGCCAGGTGTGGCTATTTAGATCGTTTTTCGTGAAGCGACAAGTCTGAATTGAAACGAGTGCCAGATTGCATGAATAATGTGGCAAATCTGTGTTGAATAGAAGCACACGATTCTTTCTGCGAGGAACTCACTCAGCTGCAGGCTGCGCGTTGAAGCCGCATTCAGCTGGCAGTATAATCGAATAGTCGTTTAATTGTTCCAGTAAGTGTTGCCCCGTTTCCATTACCACTGTGATATAGGAGTTATAGTTGGATATAGCTAGGCCGTATACTTTCAGGCTTTAACCGACGCTGGAGCACGGTCGAGCAGGGCCTTTCATTTATCTGTGAAGGACAATAAGAAACAAATTCCTCGTGCATAACTTCAGCAATATAACCTTCATTGTTCACAAACAGATCAAGGGAGTCATATAGTTCACAAGCGGAGTACCTTTCGGGAAACAGGCTTCCGCGAAAGCCTCAATATATTCTCTAGAGAACTCTTTAGGTCACCAGCTCAGTCTGCAGTTATTGCACCACATCAGCGGGCAGTCCATAAGGTGTGGAAGCACAGCGCTCGAGAGGACCTTGCAAATCTGTCCTAACGACGAATCTCTGCCGACGGTAGAGCCCTCTCGACAAAGGTGCAGACGAGCTTGCACAGCCAGACAGCTTCAGGTCGTGAATAGCTAAGTCCTCTTTGATCAAGGCTAAACACGAACTGATATGCTCCGTCACGTGATGTATTTCCCTTAAAGGGACACTGACAGGGTATTTATGCTCGCCGAGGTTTTTAGTTGTACGCGACATATGAGAGCCCAACTACCCAGAACAGAATTTGCGGCTTGAAATTCGGTTTCTTTCCGCCCGAAAACCGCCGATCAATAACTGGCCGGTTTGAGTCGCGCTCACTTTCTTTTACGTGATCACGGGCCGTTTTCTATGGTTTCGACGCGACCACCAAATTTAATCAAAGTCGTGGGTCATTAAAGGCACACAGTCAATACTAAAAATAGAAAAAATAGAAAACCCAAATTTTGTGGCTTCCAAAAAGCTGCAAATACGTTGATTGAAAAAAAGTTGCACAGACAACCGGAAGCATTCTGTGCGTTCACTGCATAATTCTCAACATGGCGTCGTTTTGCGCTTCGTGGGACTCGCGGGTGGCAGCGGACGACGGGCGTGGGACCTTTAAGCGCGAAACACATGCGCGTCAAAACTGTCCGGCCTGGCGTGCGAACTGTCGGGAAGATTGCTGCTCCGAATCGCCGCACACCCGCCGCACAGGACGGTTCGGGACACATGGTTTCCAATAGTGATGGGACGAATCACCGGAGATTCGGATTCGGACAGATTCGGAAATTTCCGAACTTCCCACGTCGAATATTCGGCAGGTTCGGAGATTCGTCACATTTGTCGCTGGTTGCAGGCGGCAGCGTTAACCTTGTCGTAAACCTCGCGAATGCGGTGAGTTGTGCTTCTTTTAGGTACTGTTACTGCATATATCCAGATTTCGTCTTGTTTAGTTCAACGTATGGTATGTACTGTACTGTCATTCTAAACCCTGGCACGCGCCCAGGTCCCGCGCAGCTGATTGATGTGGTTGACTTAGGCCTAACGAATGCGCGGTCTCGTTTTCTGTGCGGTTTCGCGGCGATCGGTAAAATGTAGCGAAATGCAATGTAACGGGGCGCAACGCACAATAAATATATTCCGGCAAGGAAATGATTCGTCTCTTTCTCTAGAACTGAGTATGTCTGTACCTGTAAGGCGCGAGAGCGAGATGAATGTTGCTCGTGCACCGGTGGCGAAGAAAAACGTCGCACTGTCCGTTCTCGGCAGCTAGCTTTGTATACGTGAACTTTATTTGATGAAAAAAAAACACAACACAGGGGTGTCCAAAGCAACTTTACTGTTCGGAAGCAAGCACTATGAGTCGGATATCATTACCCAGAGAGGTACAAATGCAGTACAGGAAACTGCAATAGTGCGGCGCAAGGAGTTTCAGATGTTTCCCGTGTTCCGATTACAATACCTCTGTGGACACACGTTGAATCGAATCGAACATACTCACTTGTGTGGTGTGTGCCACTATGACCGTAATTATGGGCACGAAATGAGTCTGTACCGAACAGCACTAGAGTTCCTCTATATGCTCCCCCGAAGGGTGAGCAGAGTTGCGCATTTGATTTCCCCGCGCCGCCACGCCGCTATTCGCCGAGATCCATCACGTGAGGAGCAAAGCATCCGGCGCCGTGCAAGAAAGCCACCTTTACGGTCGCTCCGCCGACGTTTCTCGCGCCCCGCCGTATGTTCCCCTGCTTTCGCCCTCCTTCTCCTCCTCTCCTGCTTTCCATGCGCGGCGGCGCGCGGCGCCGCTATTCGCCAAATTTAGTCACGTGAGGAGCAAAGCATCCAGGGCGTGCGGGAAAGCCGGCGCTACGGCCACCCGCCGAGGCTGAATGCGCAACTCTGCTACCGTAGTTAGCTATACAGGAACGCTAAACAGCACGTACGGCATCAACCTCTTGCGGCGATGGAAACATGCGCTTGGATTTCCACGTGCACCGTGCACCAAGCATGCGGAACCGGAACTGATTTTCCTGCAATGTCCGGCTACCGTTCTCGACAAACGTCCAAAATAATATAAACAAAGCGGAACATTTCATTTATTACTATGATATTATATTACAATATTATTTTGTGCACTTTGTAGAATTTAGTGAATTTGATATCATGAAAAGTTGAAACACTCACCAACCTGATCTTGAAACCATGGCAACGCTCCGAATCTTTCCGGACTTTTCCGAATCACTTGAGATTCGGGTACTCTTCGAATCTTTCCGAATCTACAGATTCGGCTCCGAATCTCGATTCGGTTAAAGATTCGTCCCATCACTAGTTTCCAACGCGTCGTTGCGTCGCTCCGTTCAGTTCCGCCCAGTTTCGGGTATCCCGCTACCGAATCAACGAGCTTGAGTCTTACCTTAGAGCGGTAAACCGGAACCCACTGCCTGCAACGGAAATGGCACCCCCGGTGGCCGCCATCTTGCCTGTTTGCCACATTAGTGATCACGTGACGTTAAGATGGCTGCGCCCAAAGGCGGGCCAGATCAGATTGGCCAGATCGCGGTCAGCAGATGGGCACTCTGGGGCTGCGTTCCAATCTTACTCGAATGGAGCCGAGTTAGACCGGCGGATCAAGTCACGTGACAAGACAGATACAGCAATGCTGGACGCGAGTAGGTTTTCGAACGCAACGGGTACGAGAACTTCACCCAGGAGTGAGATAGAAGCTGCGTTCGATTTACTTGCACCTCCTGCACCGGTGCAGAAAAGTGTGAGGCGGTGTACTTCCGGTCGTATCTCAATACACATACCGGAAGTAGACTGCCTCACACCTTTCTGCACTGGTGCAGGAGGTGCAAGTAAATCGAACGCAGCTTCTATCTCACTTCTGGGTGAAGTTCTCGTACCCGTTGCGTTCGAAAACCTACTCGCGTCCAGCATTGCTGTATCTGTCTTGTCACGTGACTTGATCCGCCGGACTAACTCGGCTCCATTCGAGTACGATTGGAACGCAGCCCCAGAGTGCCCATCTGCTGACTGCGATCTGGCCAATCTGATCTGGCCCACCTTTGGGCGCAGCCATCTTAACGTCACGTGATCACTAATGTGGCAAACAGGCAAGATGGCGGCAACCGGGGGTGCCATTTTTGGACGCTGGTTTACCGCTCTAAGTTTACTCAAGCTCGTTGTACCGAATGGAATCTGGATGGATGAATGCTAATGGCTATATTTATAACGGGCGGTAGCTCGCGCCTCCTAGCCTAGAAAACTAAGATACTTCCCTCGCCCTTCTTGTTTTTTTTTTCTTTAAAACGAACATAATATTTTTATTACATTCTATTAAAGTGTGCGTGTGTAAAGATTTTTTGTGAGGTTACTTTTCTGCTCAACATCACTTAATCGCGATGGACCGCAGCGGACTCTGGACCTTAGGAGCCATCCAAGCGAAGCGAGCACTGCGTACAAATCACGTGACTACGCACACCGCGCATTGCTGCGTCTCTCCTGAAGTTTACGTTACACTCACACGACATTGGAATGGCTCGTAGCGTTCGCCGCTGTCCGGCGTAAGGTGAAACGGAGTATATTCGGGTTTTGACGGCCTCGATCGGTCCCAGAAGGCCGAGTTGCTATGGCGCGCGAGATCAGCAGCTTGTTTTGTGCGCGCGGGAAAACTCGATGGCGTCCATCTGCTTCACAACGACGACTCGCGTCGCGTGACGCACCGCCACAGTGTGTGTGTAGGCGTTGTAAACGAGGGGAGATCCGCTTCCCCGAACTACCCGAACCACGAAGCGCCTCCTCGCCCGATCGGTCCGAAAGTCACGTGACAACATGACCTTCGCGCCACCTGTGCTGCCATTGGCTGCGGCCAACGTTACCAGAACTCTCAGTTGGGAAACTCGCCGTTGAAACGTGGGCCGCTGGCGTCCACCGAGACCGAGCTAAATGCGACAACAGCGCCACTCTGTATCATTTGTCTGAACTGTGGTCGCCTTGAGCTTTTAGAAAGCATGTTTTTGCGTAAGAACTAACGGAAAAAACTCTTTTTGTAGTAACTTTTATTGGAGTTTAGTACAAAATGGGGGCGCGTGTTGTTTTCTAAAATCTTTAGTTCGCAAGGTTTTGCAGTATAATTAATATTGTTTTTATACAACCCTGCCTCAGCGGGGAATTCAGGTAGCGCGTCCTGAGTTAGGCGCATTTTAACTACGGTAGTCAACCGCGGCGCGTCCGCTTGGGAGTCGGGGGCGGTACCTCGAAGCCCCTTCCACAGTATCTGTTCTGGCCCCAAAATGGCCGATTACAACGAAAATGGAAGTCACGTGCAGTTCCTGGACTAGCCGCTGCGGGAGAAGTGGCGGCGTTGGGATCGCCATTAGCTCGGTTCTCGTGGACGGATCGGTGCCACTTTTTCAGAGCAGTCTCTATGGCAGTTTCCCAACTGAGTGGTTCTAGTAACGTTGGCTGCGTCCCTCCGAAAATCGGACCGCAGTGCGGCGATATCTGGCAAGTTGGTCGCATGCCGGCGCCGGACGGAGGCCTCGTCCGACGCTCCGGTGCGACGAAAACCCTCGCCCTCGAACGTCGTTCCGGCGGTTCGCACGTCGGATCGTACAGTTTTGACGCGCATGTGTCTCGCGCTTTACTTCAGAACTGTCGTTCACGGTACCGGCGAATTCTGTCTTCCTTCGAAAGAGAAATTTTGGACCGATCAAAAGAATTGATATTCATCCCGTATGACACGCCCGACCAGCAAGCCGATTGCACGAAGACGTCGCCGAGCCGTCGTCCCTTCTCGTGGCTGAAGACATCGCTCGCTCAACCGTCAAGCTCGAAGTGCGTTCATCGAGTTGAATACGCACGCGTACGGTTCCTTTACTAGGTGGTGCGTGGTGCTGCACGACTTCAAGCCATGAGTGCAGGTACTGGTGGGAAACGAGCAGCAAACTTTCCGACATACAGTCGACCGGCCACATTACTACGAACGTAAGCGTTTCGTCAGTAGCTCAATGGAAAGACGCCCGCTTCACAAGCAGCGGGCACGGGTTCGATCCCTAGTGGGGCGATCTGTTTTTTTTTTCAAACATTTTTCAATGCTTACATTTATTTTTTATTTTTTTACAATTATCACTGAAAAAGGAAATTGTTGTGGACGATACTTCGCTGAACTAAATGGTATGGGATTCCATTTTTGACACCTCTGCCGCACATGCCACTTTCAGATGCAGGACATGAGAGGCAGCTCTTCACGCAACATCTTGGGAGTATAATTTTCGTAGCCAATCACGGGAATTCACCACGGGCACTCAATACTAATTGCCAACACTTAAATGTACAAAACAACTTATCTTCAAGTACAGAATCAGCGAGCGGAACAAACATAACTGCAAAGGAATCGCACGGCGAACGGATCCCGCCACTCACTTCGTCTGCTGCAAGCAGGGAAAAAATAATCGCACGGTCGGGTCCTCTCCAATTCTCCGTGCGGTGCGGAAGTTTCGGTTTCGGTTTCAAGCAGTTGCGTTTTTTGGCTTTATTAAAAAAAATACGTGACTCTGTAGTAAAATATTAATTGGGTAGTATTTTGAGAACATAATGATTTGCCTGGCAAAAAATAAAAAATACATTTTGGGGGTGTCAGTGTCCCTTTAAGTTGCAGCTTGCATTCAGGACACGTCACCTACAAAGTTAAGCGGGTTCTACACATTAGCCTTCCTTGCTTTCAATCAGACATTTCTATTGCTTTGCTAGGCTGAATGTTTCAGATAATTACTTTGAAATAACGACAATGCCTACGAATAAAAATAGTCACCTTTTGTTCGCAAACGAAGGCCAAGTAGCCAGCCATGTAAGTTAGCGGTGTGAACTCAAGTTCAGAAAGGACTTCATTGTACTTCATCAAGTGCTGAATTTTCCAAAGCACACAAAGAGCCGCTTCAGGAAGTGCAGGATTTCCTGTTTCACGAGTGGAGCTGGCAAATTTCAGCGCCGTCTGTCACTCAGAACTAGAAGGCGCATTTTCATTTCTGGCAACCTCCAAAACGCCAACCTGCGCGCCGAAATTGAGACTATTTAAAAAACTTGATCGGTGTGCACTGACACTGTTTTCGAGAAACTGGGCGTGGGACACAAGATCAGTTAGGTTGCAATATAACGAACAAACCTTGAGCAACTTTTCTGCCGTGAAAACTGCTGTTCTGGCATCAACTCGGTCGTTACCACGTTTGAATTGGCGGAAGCAGCTGAACAGAGACTCAACCGGGTCGCTGTTGAGAGGTTGCGTCAGACCGTACTTGAATCTGAAATGAAAAAAACAAACAAAAGAAGTGAGCAAAAGAATACACTCTAGAAGAAACTTTTT
Source organism: Ixodes ricinus (assembly GCA_037355805.1). Classification (NCBI taxonomy): domain Eukaryota; kingdom Metazoa; phylum Arthropoda; class Arachnida; order Ixodida; family Ixodidae; genus Ixodes; species Ixodes ricinus. The sequence goes on from JAZHYW010009626.1 coordinate 27,481, forward strand.
GTCTCACAAAAACACTATTTTGCTCCAAAAGTTTGTGCTCACTTGAGGTCAGTCAGAAGATACTCAATGACGGCGAGCGTTGATATGATTGTCATCATGGTTGCCTCATAGGTCTTTTTCGTGAGGAACTTGACGCAAGAGTTTGTACTTTCGAGTTTAATATCCTCGAGGTAGCTGATGAAATCAACTTCAAGCCATGAGAGCCGATCGTCTTCGGTTCTGACGAAAGGCGTTTGTCTGGGTTTCTAGCCAGAGATATCATGGAGGTCGAACCACATTCCAACCGTTTTCATAAGTGTGATGGTTGAACTACAACCCTGGAATTCTGGAGCCCTCTCGTGGGACTGAGGATTCTTCTGCAGGTACTCGAGGGTGCTGGTTACTACAGGTGAAAATATTAACGTTCCGCAGCACACTGTCATCTTCTCTAGATAGTTTGGTTCCACATGAGCTCGGCTCAGAAGTCGCACAAGTTTGACCAACAGATTCTTTTGAATGTTGTAGAGGGCTTTAAAAAAAAGCCACCTTTGATCAGCAAACATCTGTTTCTAGCAGATTCGTCCTGAGGTTTTTGATGAGGTGATTGGGGTCAAAAGAGAAGAACAACGGTTCACCTTCACGTACCGGGTGTGGCACAACATGCTGGAGCGTTTTGTCGTCAGGCATCTGCCGAAACATCGCGGTGTTGGTCTGGTGGTTGTCAGTGGCGATGCGAACTATCCGAAATCTTGCCTCTTCAACCGCCTTTATGACACTGAGCGTAATAATCCGGAGCTGGTCGTGCTACAGATTTCTTGTAAAGAAGAAGCCGACTGGAATCACGTAAGCTGTGGAAGGCCCACGTAGCACGAAGCAAAGGAGCCTGTTGGCTATTTCAGTGGCTCTTGATCGAGTTTCGCATCTGATGTCAACAAGCCCGAAAATTCTGTCAACTTGTCGATCATAAATTTCTTTCTGCTGGATCGACATTTCGTCAATGATGAGGCTGCAGTAGGGCTCCTTCTCTAAGCGCAGATCTTTTCTCTCCACCTGCAGCGGTTCTTTGATGAGGCTCGTGACCCCTGTCTCTCCCGTGGACGACCCGACAAACTTCTGCAACGTACTACGGCAGAGCAACTTGAGCAGTTCTCTCGTACGTACGTGGGCATATCCTTTACATGATGTCGTTTTCCATAGTGCGCATTCTCTCAGCGTTGGTTCTTGCCATGCTGGTCTTGCCTTGTCAAAATTCATTGTTTGTTCCATGACAATTTTTGCAGTCTTGTCACCTTCTGATGCGGCTTTTGAAACATTCATCGAGGCCTGCACAACTCTGTCCTCTTCATACTGCTTTAATCTCTCTTGAAACTCGTCGCTGGTTTGTCGCAGTTTTTCCATTCGGTCCTTCAGTCGTTTGGCTTACATTTGAAGGCGGTGCGCGTTTTTCTGGCCACCTTGCATGAAGCCTGTCAAATTGAATGACGTCTGACATTCTTCCACTTTCAACTCTTTTTGCAGGCAAGGTTTAATAGCCACGCATTCATCAACAGCTGGTCTTCCTTCTTCAGGAGACTGGATATTGCGTTGTTGACTTTTGCCACTCGCATGCGACGTGGACGCGTTAGGTTGCACACGAAAAAGCGTTCGGCGCTTTTTTGAACCTGCTGGTTGCATGTACAACGGAAACAATGGGAAATGAGTCGGCACCGCTGTCGGTCGCAGCAACTTCCGCTTCATACCTACCTTGTAGTCCTCCGTCTTAAAGTGAAGGGAGCACACGACGCTCCTGGAGCTTGGTTGCCACTGGATGCCCTTCTTGCTGCCTTGTCGCGAAATGTTCTTCAACCAGGCATCCCGGAAGTTCTCTCTAGACGGCAGCTCGTGATAGCAGAGTTCCGGATTTCTCGCAGCATTTGACTTACAACGCGGAACGCGACAGTTTTTAGGCATCGCGGGCAACGTAACCCACCTGCACACTTCAAAAGCTGTGGAGAGACAGACAAAAGGCGGCTGCCTACTTCTCTTCTTCTTTCTCATCCATCAGTGGCTACCGCCACAAAACTATACTCTGTTTCATACTAAGTGCGCGACGCTGTCAAAGCTGCTGGCGCTTGCACGAAGCTTGATCTCGTTGATCATTTAAACGCGTTCTCGCGCGCAAAAAAAAACATGGATGAAGCCACGCGCTCGCGCCAGTAGCTTTGATAGCTTTGCAATGAAACAGAGTATATAAAAACGCGCGAAAAAACGATCGAAAACACAAACCACACACGCGTGCACAGGTTGACACTACGATATTTTCTCCGTACAAAGCGGTGCAAAGTAAGGGGCAAGCGAGTTTGGCGGCCTTTTGCAACCGCGGGAGCGCCTCGGTATAGGCGAAGCCAATGACGGGCAGATATTTATCTGGGTCGCGGAGCAAAAGCGCGTTGGGCGCCTTCTCTAGCTTGACAGCAGATGGGAGAAGTTCTCCTCTCAAGCGCGCTCTTTTGTTTTCGGGAAAATCGGCAGGCCGCACCAACAGGAGGCATCAAGCGGCCGTGTGTATACGCCCCTGGGTCGGCGCTTCCCAAGCTTCGGCATTGCGGCTCTTGGTGCCCTGAAAGCTATCCCCGCTATCGTTGCTCGCTAGATGCGTGCGGCGCGAGGAAGCTCGCCGCTAACTCTGTTTCACCTTGTGTTGTACCGCAGGAAAGGCTACAAGCGCGAGATCCTTGCTCTATGGCATACCTCGACGGCACAAGCTCTCGTGCACCAAGGGCAGCTGCCAACGCTATGAGCTCGCGCTTCTAGCCTTCGCTGCGGTACAACATAAGGTGAAACGGAGTATAGCAGCAGCTAGAGCGCGCGCTGGCTGAGCGCGTGCGCAATTTTGCTACTAGCGGCGAGGTTCCTAGCGCCACACACATCTATACTTCGTTTCACCTTCTGTGCGAGCGAAGGAAAAGCTGGAAGCGCGAGCCCGAAAGGTCCGTGCGTTCAGGCTTCGCTCGAGCGCGCGAGCTGGGGAGAAACGCAAAAAGCGCTGGTCTCGCGCTTCTAGCTTTGGCTTCGCTCGCAGATAATGTGAAACGAAGTATAGCGAACAACGATAGTGGTGATAGCATTCAGAGCATCAAGAGTCGCAATGCCATCGGAGTAGGCCACGCATCCTCGCCCCTATAGACGCTTTACAGCAGCTGTGCATGGGCGCCGCCATAACTGCCCTTCAGTTTTTGTTCCCTCTTATTCCGTTCGCTTGACTTCATCATTTCCACAGCAGGACAGGTTATAGCCATTTTAAGTGTTACTGTGTCCTTCCCCCAGCATAGGCCGTTGTGGAGACTCGTCAACGCCCGCTTCAGTGGCTCGGCATCTCGGTAAGACAAGTGAAGGGCGGCTATGGCGGCTCAATCTGGCGCGTGTGTAAAGCGTCTATACTTCGTTTCAGCCTGGGTCCAGACGCAGCCGATGCTACAAGCGCGAGCGCCGGGCTTCCAGCGTCCCTGCCAAGCACGCGCGCTCGTGCAGTACAGGCACTGTTCAGGGCCACACGCTCGTGCTTGTAGCATCGGCTGCGTCTGAACCCAAGCTGAAACGAAGTATAGGCTCACTTCCAGGCGGGCCTGTACCGCGCGCCCCGCGCTCCTCTGTTCGTATTTCATTTTCCCCCGATAGTACATCTGCCACCGCTACTGTGACATCGCTAGTATCGCGGCCGGAGACAACATGTCATTTTCACGACGTAACACCCGGAAGTCGTAGGATCACTTTAGCTGACGCGATAAACGCACCCGTCGGAGAGGGCTCCCGGCCACTCTAGCTGTGGATATGCTTTCTTAAGAAATGTTTAATAAACTTTCTAATCTCTTTTTTTTACTCTTTTGGCTAATAAAGCGTTGCATGTTTTCACACCATTCCAAAACATTGCAGGGTCCGAAGGGGAAACGCATCCAACCCTGATCTGCTGAAGGTGGACATGCCAATCGTGCCATTCAATGTGTGCAGTAGAATTTACCGGAAAAAAGTGCCTAGAGTCCCAGTCATCAGAAGCGCAATGATTTGCGCGGGATACGCACAAGGCGGAAAAGCGACCTGCACGGTGAGCGATGGAATATATTTTACAGGTATGCTGCTTGCACACTGCACGACCCTCTCAGCGTGAACGAGCGATCGCCAGACTTTAGCAGTATTTCTTTTAGAGAATAATCAAGTTTTTAATAAAACGTGTCTTGAAATTAAAAAAGTGCTCATTTGGGCTATTTAGCTAAAACGTAAATTTTGATGGTTTCCGATTCTCTGTTTAAATAAAATGCAAAAAAAAGGAACACTGATGTCGTGCTCGCGCTCAGAGTGTCGCCCAGTATACACATCTGATTGCGGTCACTAATGGTATATTCGGCTGGTCGCTTTCGAGCGCTCCAATCATCCGAGTCGGAGCTACCAGATCAAGGAGCGCCTCCGCATTGGAGCGAGAGAATCGGCGCGCCCAGCCGAACGCTCCACAACTTTTCAGAGCGGTAAGCCCAGCGGATACAGGGTGGCCTGCGCCATAGAAGGACGGCACGAGTTGTCCTCCAGCGGAACTTTTGCTGCTCGGATTGAAAGGGTTCAGGAGTATTCAGTCATCCATCCACCCGTGAATTATTGAAAAATGGCAGCCGTCAACGCGGACGCTGATCTTTGCAGGGAAAGCTCTTCGTCAAGCTCGTCCGAGCTGCTGGTGTTGTCGCTGTCTGCTAGCTTCGCCAGCAGCATTGACGGTGCCGTCCCTAACATTAAACGTCTTCGTTTCAACAACATTTTACCTCAATTCGGGGAGCACAACACAACGGTGACGGCGTCGAGACTGACAGCTGTTTTTCGCAGCCCTCTCGGCCCTCTTTTAGCGGAGTGGCTGCGTACTCGCCGTTCGCTTCTGACCCAAAAGCAAAATGGCGGAATGGCTGGAGTCACGTGACCGGTCGGCAGCCAGAACTCTCGCACGCTCCCACTTCCAAGTCAGAGCGCCTCAAACCGCTCCGATTCGGAGGACTGCGAGAATCGGAGCTTCGAGAGCGCTCCGAAAGAACCATGCGAATATACTTGGACCACCTGGCATCGACCCGCCGAATGCACACCGGCTTTTCAGAGCGCTCCAAGAGGCTGAAAAGCGCCCAGCCGAATATACCATGAGAGTAAGACAGGGCGTGGGGAGTCCCGAGCATCTTATTATCTCTCCTCAGCCAATGAGATTGCAGCATTAACCGTTAAGGACGCCATACAACCAATCGCGAAACAGGAAGCATGAACAGATTTTTGGCCGTGCCCTTGTTCCGGTATACTTTCAAAAAGAAAAACGAGCGTTTTCATTCAATCTCTCCTTCGCGAAAACTTAATGACGTAATTGGGGGATCGCAGTATAGACGATATTTGAATGCGGCTCATAGATTGGACCCGAGCATGGCGTGGGCACTCGATTCGGGTTCGTGATAATCGATAGCACGAGATGCATTCGGGTAGTGGGCCGTGTCCAATCGCTGCAATGACGACAATAGCCCAACTATAACTATGTATAGAACTCAGCGCGTGTCCTGTGCCTTGCCAACCTCAGCGCGTGGCTACGATCAACATTGGTGGCATATAATCAACTCTATAGATCACGTGCCCGCCTGTTCTGACTCCGCGATCAGGAAGTGGACGCGGCTCGTTTTTTTAAATTTTTTCTGCTACTTCGGTGGCGTGTGGTGAAAAACGAACCTGTGTTTCACAGCTCATTAAGGTCAGGGATTTGTTCTAAGCGGAATGTGCGCAAAGTACAACAATCGTTGCATTGGCCCTTTAAGGCACATATCCTACAAGTATACTATTCTTGCCAACGAGGAGCTTTGAAAGCGAATACAGAAAAGGGCGATGACTAAAAAAATTCCTAAAGCACATCTTTCGTCAACCCAGCAGCTACCGCGGTTAGCCGATCACGCGCTTTGATCGAATCTAAGACTGTCCAGGATCTAAAACTAGGAAGATCGAGCCTCGACTGTACAGTCCAGTGCCGCCGGCCGTTTCGTGGTCATTTTAGAACACGTTACATATCCTGCAGCTAGCGCTCCCTCTTGCTTTCTAATCCGTCCTCCATCTCCTGATTTTTATAGTTGTCTCTTGATGTGAGAGAATAGAGCCTTTCCAAAAGTGCGCACTTTCCAGTAGTTACAGCGTCTATTATCCCAGGGCGCCATATTTTGGGCACGTACAAATTGAACAGGCATTCGGCGCGAGTGCAGCGTCTGCGCTCGGCGTTAACTCGGGTCCAATCACACGCGTAGCACGACGCCAAAAGACGGCGACCGCCAGTGTTGCTTGATGAACTTCTAGAGGGAGTCTATACACGCTTCCAAGTATCAGAGGCCAGATTCACGAAATGATCTTACGCCAAAAATGTGCATGCGACAAAGCGCAAGAACAAATTCGTATTCACGAAACGGAAGTATCGTAACTTTTGCGCAGGATACGATGGAATATTACGAGAGATCCGGAGCTGTCTTACGACTTTTTACGATCATACTAACATGGCCGACGGCGTCGCTCAGTCACTTGGTCGCGACGGCCAATGGACATTAATTTTTCTACCTGTCCTTCTTTTGCGTCCCGACTTCAAACGACAAGAAAAAAAAGTACTTGAAACCGACCACGAGGAATATGAACGCTGGATCCACAAACACCCGGGAAAATCTACAACGGCAACGATTCCACCGACCAAGCGACCGCCAAGGGCGAGCTCGGCAGAATATAGGCCTAGCAGGCACACCGACCTGCTCCGACGCAGCGTTGCTCCGACGGTCATTGACAGAGACCGTCTACCCACGACCGGTTGGCTTGTTGAATGGAAAATGCCTGCGCGACCCTTGTGAACGTTCCCGTATTAGTTTGATCGCTGACCTTAATTTTAGATTAAGAGGTCACTCTTTCCCCCTTGTCGTTTCCTTGTTTACCGAGGCAGCGGTGACGAACGCTGTCGTAGAAAAGGGACTCACCGATTATTTATCCTTGTTTTGTGTGATATAGAGCTCAAATAAGCGCCATATGGATTACCTTCGCAACACAGTGTGTATAGTTTTTCCGTACGCTTTCCTTTTCTCACTGAAGGCCCGTTCACACTCTTGCAACGGAGTACGAGGGAGAGAGACCGAGACTTGTTAAAACCTCTTAAAATTTTTTAGGACGAGAAAACACACTGTCACGCTGGCGCCATCTATGCGGTTACCTTGGAACTGCATTTCACAAGAGCGAAGATTTTGCGGTGTTTCCGAGGTCAAATGTGCGTAATACCTATAAGAAAGGCTCGTTTATGACGTTGACAAAAGTTTTCCGAGCCAAAAAAGAAAGGATAATGCGCGAGAGAAATAGAAAATATGCCAAACCGCCAAGTTTACACTGCTACCCAATAGATGACGCCAATGTGTCCTCTTGTTCTGAGAGGTTTTAAGGAACCCTGTTTTAAGAGGTCGCAAGAGTCCTTAAAGAACGCGTTCGTGAATACTGATTTCTCTTCGTCTTACGGTGTTCTTAGCTTACGAACTTCTTAGCTAAGTTTTCGTTGCCTAAGAAGCTCTTCGTGAATCTGGCCTCAGAGCTGTGGCAAGTATGGCCTCCGGGCGCTGCCCTCTTGCCCGCTTGGGGTGCGCTTCAGCGCGGCCTTAGTCCGAACACGACACCTGGGTAAGCCGTCGTAATTTTCTTAATCGGATTATGGCCGCGCCAAAGCGCACCCAAAGTGAGCAAGATGGCGGCGCCCTGAGGCCACGCTGTTTACAAACAAGCAAGTGTCTGCCCACACTAGGTGTGACCAATGCGCGTGCCCAGAAGCCAGATTCGCGTGAAGCGTCACAGCAGTGCCAAGGCAGCGGCGTAACGTCGGAGAGTTCAGCTGGTGTATTCGAAGAGCAAGTTGTCTGCTTTTTGCGCAGGGGTTACGGTGACGTCAGAACGACGCCGAGTTCTGATTGGCTTTGGTTGAAAGGATAGCGGGTAGACCTCAATGCTAGATGCCTCAAGATCTAGCCTCTATTTTTTTTTCAGCCAGCCAGTGAGACTTTGGCGTTCTTACATCATAGCAACCCCTGTGCAAGAAGCAGACGAACGTGCGTTCCGCATTAAAACCCTTGGAACGCCAATCTTTCTAGGGTGACTCCGGGGGACCTCTGCAGTGTCCCAGGGCCGACGGCCGCTACGTGCTGGCCGGGGTCACGTCGGGGAGTCCCAAGTGCGCTGCCCCAAATACACCTACCGTCTTCGCGAGAGTCTCTACTCAGCTGCCCTGGATTGAGGAGGTGGCTGGGACGACTCCGTAGTGTTGCCAGCCTTCCTTGCGCTTCGCGTATACTTCTACTACGGGGGCAAAATTCTTTTTTCTTCGTGCGCGTGTGGCAACGTTACTAGAACAACTCAGTTGGGAAACTCGCCCTTGGAAGCCGGACCTCACGCGTCCACCGGAACCGGGCTACTGGGAAAGTTTGGAACCCACTAGTGTGCCTACGTTGTTTTCGGCTGTTCGATCGGGATGACGTGGTTAGTGGGCCGCGTTTGTGATACAAGCTGCCAGAAGGGGTCAGAAGCGTCGACAGTCTGCAAACGCCTCCACCTCTCTCCGGCCGCTTTGCTCCTCGTCCCGCGACAACACAACGCACGCGCACTTGAGACCAATTTGCGTGGGAGGCGTCCGCCATTGAATCCCAAAGGCCCTCCATGGTTTCAGTTGCTTCCTCTCTCTAGAACCCAGTGCAAATTACAGCGCCGCTCCTTGGCGTTGAGTACGTTCTGCAAGTTTCTTTGTAGTTCGTAGGTCAGTTGGAGGTACGTTATCCGTTTTGAGACAAGGAGATCAACAAACTTCTCGCTTTGCTGCTACATGGAAGTTTTTTTTTTTGTTCTTCTGTCTAGGTTGTAGATTGTAGAGAGGACTAATCTCAAACAATGGGGTGCGTTTTCAATTTAATGACGGAGACTTCCTCGGCAATCGGTCGCAAGTACGCAGGCGCTGCCTTGTCGCGTGGCGAGGAAGAAAGCAGGCGGAGAGGCGGAGTCGCTGGCAGACGATCAAAGCGTTCGTCACCTCCTCGCAGCTCGTATTCCAAACGCTGCCCATAAACCACGTGACCTTGATCGAGCATTTGGAAGCTCCATCACAGTTGCTCTTCAAAGCGGGCGCCTCTGGCTGTAACGTTAGTGTGTGGTATACCCGGAAACGTATATTAAGGTGCATGCCCCTTTTGTTCATGTCGTTTTACTTCCTTTGGACGGTTTATAACTCCATTTTTAATATTCTGTACAATTATAAAGCTACTGTCAAATTAAAGAGCATTTTATTTAGCATTTACCAAACCACCTTCTAAATTCTTCTTAGTGAGCGCGTTGGTAATGATGTAACTTTAAAAAGAGTTTTATGCATAAATGCAGGGGACGGGACAACCACCACAAAAAAGGGCAAGGCATGTACAAATATACGAAAGACAAAGATCAAGTACGACAACGGCCGTGTAGGCTCTCCGTCGCCTGCCATCCTGATTTTCGTCTCCAGGGCAGGAAAAAGCTGTTCGTGTTTATTTGTTTTCGTCTTTTACACCGTTTCAGCCTTTCCAACTTCTTCGACGTCTCCCGCCACCTGCACAAACATCAAACGTGGGTCCGTACCCCTCGATTCGCGAGTCCACATCTTGCGTAACAGACGATGTAGCCTCGCTCGAGGGTGTCGAATTCTCTTTGTCTTCAATGTGCGCTACTGTATTCTAGCCGGACTTGGAAAGTAATCCGTTACTTTTTTGAGTAATTTTGTAATGGCCACGTTACTTTTTTCGGGAGTAATTTGTAGTGTAGTTTCGTTACAAAGAAATTGTAACGGATTACTTTAATTAGTCGTTACTTCTTAAAAATATGAGCATTACAGAGTAACTGGAGCAATACGAGCAGAACATTCAGCAGCATAAAGAGAGCAAGTTCAACAAATTAGAAAACATCAAGAAGCGATGAATAGCCGAAGAGAAAACACAATTTTTTGTATAACCGGTCACTGGAACCCCTCCTTAGATGGTTAGGCAATCTAAGGAGTGCTGAGGGAGAGAGAGAACACGTAAAAGTGGTGTGATCCTCTATTGTTTTTTGATACCAATGGCCACCACTTCACTCGCTCTCTATGCCCTCCACTCCCCTGGCTTCCAATAATATTGGTATGAAAGTGAGAACCGATGAACGATTGATAAGCCGTAACCGCCCCTTTTTCTCTCTGGTCGAGTTTTCGGTCATAGAGTGTCCGTCGTCTCCATGGCCATCTCTTAATGAGATGTTAAAAATTCAGGGCATTAAGAAGAACGGAAACCTAGAGTTTCAGTGCCTACTTTGCTTCCCAAAAAACACATTTTCATCAGCGAGAACAACACACTCCAATCTACGGAAACACATCAAGGTAAGCTGGGACACCTGCATTCTGCATTGGGCTATACATTATAACGTGAGAACAAAGTTTTTCTTTTCTTGTGAATAACAGGCGAAACACACGAGTCAAAGCGGAGCTTCCGTAGATCGGCTGTTTAGCTCCGCATCTCGTGGCGGAAGCAGACGCTGCTACCGAGCACGCACACCACTAGCTTTGTCTTCACAATTACAGGAATTATTCCCGGAGGCCGTAAGCTAGCGGAATGGCGGGCGTGGTTGCAGCTTTCGGTGCCTTGTCAGCTTACTGGTGAACGGAGTGCGCCTGTACACTTTCTTTTAAATACAATATTTTATTTTTACAGGAACTACCATATCAAGGGTGTATGAGGAATGGAAAGTGGTGTTGTAAAACATTTTTTAAAAAGTATCAAAATTGTTTTTATTGTTTTCTGGATAAGTGTACGGAAAAAAAGTAGTGTGAAAGTATTTTGTAACGTAACGAGTAAGATCATTCCTTATTTCTGAATGAAAGTAATTTGTAACGGTAATCTATTACATTTGAGGCTCGGTAATTTGTAATCGTAATCCATTTCATTTTTCAAGTAACGAGCACAAGTCTGCAGTTTGACTCCTCCTATTATGCTGTTCAGAAAGTCAGACGGAGCTTAGATTGAGCGGTGCAGAGTATACGGCAGTCGCGGAAAAACGCGAATATTGGTGCTCACCCCTGTTGTACATCATGGCAAAGTAGCAGAAGTAGGTGGTGATGGTGCAGAACAGAATGACAGTCACCCATGTGACACCGCAGAGTACTTCTTCCATCGACGAGCGCTCGTCCCAAAAGAAGCTTCCAACTACATCGTAAACTCTGAAAGAAAAAAAAAGAAAAAAAATATTAATGCCAAATTAATTTATAACAGCACCACCATAAAGGTCAAGGCCCGTACATCATGTTATTTATTTCTAAATTCCCGAGGTGCACCAAAAGCGGCAAGCACGGTAGAGATTCATCCGGCGTCGCACTCCGCTTGAGGAGGAGGAGGAAAGAAGGAGGGGGAGGAGGATTAGAAAGGAGGAAAGAAGGAAGGAGAGCAGGGATAGGGAGAGGGGGAGGAGGGGCTGAGAAGGAAACAAAAAAGGGCCCCGGAAAGTTTGTTAAAAAAAATGAAAGCCGTTTACAATTCCCTGTAACGCCGAATTAAAGGGCAGCTCTTGAGGAGGAGGAGGGAAGGGTACTGAGAGGAGGCTATGCCCCTCCTCCTCTCCTGCTCGCCTCTCATTTAGGGAATTTCCCTAAATTTAGGGGAATTTAGGGGAATTTCCCCGCTAAATCTAGCGAGGAAATTTTTCCGCTAGATTTAGCGGGGAAATTTTTCTGCTAGATTTAGCGCGAAAATTTTTCCGCTAGATTTAGCGGAAAATTTTTCCGCTAAATCTAGCGGGAAAGCTTTCCGCTACATTTAGGGGGAAATTTTTCCTCTAAATCTAGCAGTAAACTTTTCCGCTAGGTCGCCGTTGCGGTTACGCCGACGCCGACGGCGACGGCGACGCCGCTCAAGCCCGAAACAGGCACCTAAAGGCCTGACGACACTAGCGTGAATGGCGCCGCCGGGCGGCGCCGCCGTCCGGCGTCCCAACGCGAGGAGTCCACATTGGCCTCCGTTTTGCTGGCGTCACGTGACAGCACTGGATCTCGCGATCGCGCCTCCCGTCGGATTTCCCGCTCTTTTGTCGTCTGCTCTTCGTTAGATTCTTCCGTTTCGGCTCTCATCTTTCGCATATATCAGCATAGAAACCGCACTCGCTGCTACATGGTAGGAGTCCATGATGACCTGGTGATCAGCGTGAATGTGATTATCCTAGCCTGCTCGTTGATCTTGCGACGTCGTCGTGCTCTGAAGGGAAGGAGGCGCAGGTTTTGGGTCCGGCCGAGTTGGTTCTACCGAAACTCCGAAGGACAGGTCGGTGCTTTGCTGCCCCGGCCGCATGTGCGCCAGAGATGAAGGCTACTTTCGGAAGTGTCACCAAATCAACACAACATCCGTCACAACACAGACGACATGCAACAAGTGCCACGGAGAAACTCACTTGTAATTCCGAATTCCTCTTCTATAATTTCTCAGCGGTTATTACGGTTATTCTTAGCGTCATTATCTAGGTAGTCTGGCTGCGTCTTGTCATATAAAAAGTGAAACAGTCGCACAGTTTCAAGGAACCGCTCCGTTGCGGAAGGCATCGGGGGAAAATAGGGATAGCAGACGACACGAAACACGTCCTTCGGAACGTGAAAGACGCGCGGCGGACGACCGGTTTGAGCGTTGCCATGGCATCGCCATGTCACTATCTACGCCACCTCCCATTGGCTCCTCTCTTCTGCGGCGAGCGGCCGCGCGCTCTGAACCGTGCAAGGAGCGGTTGGCTTTGCGGCGCCGTCAGTCACGCCGCGGAAGCCGAAAACTGGTTTCGGTCTGCAAACGGCAGCGCCGACCGTCGCACCGCAGGCCTCCGCGACGCCGATGTGGCCGTGCCTTAAGAGCTGCGCTCTAAAAAAGAAGGGACTTGGGGTTGGGGAGGTCGCTCGCCTTTTTGTTGGTACTTTGTTGTTGGGAAGCAGACGACTTGGAATGCGATATTTTCTTTTCACGTGGTCAGGGCGTTGTAGCAGGTTTAGAAACTCTGTTGCTGGATGTTTGACTAAACGCTGGTTGCTTATTGTTACAGATCATTAACGAGGTTAATATTTTTAATACCCTGTAAGTGGTTGTAGGAACAGCCCCTCAAATAAATTTGTGAAACAAAATTTCACCCAGGATTGACCCAGTCCCCCCAAAAAAACTAATTCACGTTGTGAAATAAATTAACAAAACAATTCAAGTTCCAAATGCTAAGAAAGCAGCTATACGAAAACAAAACCATTTAATCTAGTACGTTCTTGAAAACCTGAAAAATAGTCCCAATATTAAGAGCGCACGCTTATTGCTCTTGTGCTTATGAGAGTCGTCGTCTGCTTCCCCACAACAAACTACCCACAAAAATTGCCAGAAGACCTCCCCGACCGCAACTCGCTTTTTTTTTCCCCAACAAATTCTTCGGGGGCCCTTTCCCATTGTGCTCTTCACTCCCTCCTCGTCTCTCTCTATTCCTCCTCTCCTTTCTTCTTTCCTTCTTTCCCTCCTTGTTTACTCCTCCTCCTCGAGCGTACTGCGACGCCAGTTCGATCTGTACCTCCGGTTTTACCCCGCCGAAACTGCTGAACTTCCCGGATGTGGGGAAAGGGCGCTGCGGTCTAGCAAAATCGCGCCGACCTGAGAGCGCTAAGTGGCGTGGTCTATAGGTGGTATCGGTCACAGGCGCCGTAGCTCGCAACTCCGTTGCGTACAAAACCGGAAGACATGCTTACCTGGACACCAAAGACCGTCCCACCTGGAACTGGCAGAATTCGAGGATCTGGTCGTCCTGCGCCAGGCGCATGAGCCTCCCCACGGAGAACGGTTTCGGGAGGCACTCCGGCCGAGGGTTCTGTCCCACCTCTTTAAACTCCGCCACCTCGCCGACGAGAGCGTTTATGCTGTCGCAACTATATCACAAATATCTCACCAAAACCTCCCAGAGGTTCATCTGCAGGTTAACAACACCCCTGTAACATTCCTTATTGACACAGGTGCTTCAGTATCGGTCATTGGAACCTCCACCCTTAACAAGCTTGGAGCACTCACGAAACTCCAACAGGCAGGCACGCGTATTTACGCGTATGGATCGGACGCTCCGCTACCAATCATAGGAAAGCTCAATGTCACGCTGAAGTTCAGGGACAGCGACAAAACAGAAGACTTATTCATAATAAAGGGAACCATGAAGTCGCTGCTGAGCTTCGCTGCTGCGAATAGACTAGGCCTCATCAAAATCACTTACGCCATCCAAGGACCCTCACAAAAAGATGCACGCTCAAATGGAGAAGTGCCTCCAAACTTGCTCGAGACCCCACTCGCTGCTTTTCCTCAGTTGTGTGCGGGTGTAGGCAAGCTAAAAAACCTCCAAGTACACCTCCACATTGACAAAGCCATTGCCCTGGTTGCTCAGCCCCATCACAGAATTTCTTTTGCAGTCCAAAGCAAAGTAGAAGAAAAAATAAGCCAGCTCCTGGCTGTTGATATCATCGAAGAAGCAACCGGACCTACTCCATGGGTATCTCCAGTCTCCAGCCTTTCTCTAGAACTGATTACGGTCGTCAAACCATAGCTCACACACTTCCAACAATTCTGAATCGGCTTTCTACAAATCACATAGAACTTGATAACTTATCAGTGGGCGGTCTGCGGGAAATGATGATCTCTAGCCGGAACGACCGTGACTGAAAGATGCTTTTGAATGTTTTGTTGTTTTTGAATGTTTTGTTGTATTTCTTATACGAGAGTGGTTTTTGTGCAATGTATGTTTTTCTTGTGGGTGTATTTCATGTGTTTGCGTTCGAAAACACTGCGGCAGTGTCCTCTTATAGAGCTGGGCTTTGTTTCTAATATATGTGCAAATGATTCTTCGATTTAAAAAAAAGAAAAAAATACTGATTTTATTTTTCACTTTTTTGCCGCTGCTGATGTTGTGATGTCGTGGGGTTTGGGACCAGTCAAGCTGTGCTAACAGCTTTTTTCC
Source organism: Ixodes ricinus (assembly GCA_037355805.1). Classification (NCBI taxonomy): domain Eukaryota; kingdom Metazoa; phylum Arthropoda; class Arachnida; order Ixodida; family Ixodidae; genus Ixodes; species Ixodes ricinus. The sequence continues at coordinate 42,493 of JAZHYW010009626.1, forward strand.
AAGCCGCCCTCCAACCTGTACTTTGTTGGAACTAAACTCCTAATTGTGCCAAAGGCGCACAATCCAGAGGAAATTCGCCTTTGCATCGACATGAAATGTGCGAATAGGGCCATTCTTCGCGAGAGGCACGTCTGCCCTACCATCGACGACGTGATCACAGCGCTGAACGGATCAACACTCTTCACCAAGCTTGATCTAAAAGATGGGTACCACCAACTAGAACTTGATAATGAATCAAGAACAATCACAACATTTGCAACACACAACAAACTGTACCGCTACAAACGACTTATGTTTGGAATTAATGCAGCCGCCGAGGTTTTCCAGGAAACCATCCGTCAAGTACTCAACAGCATATCTCACGTCCTGAACATCAGTGATGATATACTCGTGTTTGGCAAGACAAAGTATGAGCATGATCAGGCTCTCCAGGCAACTCTCGAAAGGTTGACAGAGAACGGCCTCACAGTTAATAAAAAAAATGTCTCTTCGCACAAAAGGAACTTTGTTTTTTCGGGCACATTTTCTCTGCTTCTGGAATCAGAACAGACCCCCAGAAGATTGCAGCACTAAAAAAAATGCCAGCCCCTGCCAACGCTCATGAAGTTCGAAGTCTGTTTGGCACAGTAAATTACAGCGGACGCTTCCTACCTAACCTTGCTGACATAACATACCCTCTTCGGCTTCTCACAAAAAGAACACCAAGTGGGTGTGGGGACCAGAAGAGCAAGGTGCTTTGGATACGCTGAAAGAAAAGCTGTCCGAGATCCCCAACCTTGTCTTTTTTGATGGTACAAAGGAAATCATTCTCACGGTCGACGCGTCGCCTGTTGCCCTTGGTGCCATCCTAGCACAGAAGGAAGGCAACAATACCGAGATTGTCGCATATGCTAGTCGGGCTTTGACCCCCACTGAAGCGCGGTACTCTCAGATTGAACGAGAATTGCTTGCAGTTGTCTGGGGGACAGAGCATTTTCATCTGTATCTTTATGGTAACAAATTTCTTATTCGCACAGACCACAAACCCCTTGTCTCCATCCTCACCAACCCGCGGGCGTGTCCGTCTGCACGAATTGAACGCCTCGTGCTGAGAATTCAACAATACAACTTCAGAGTGGAGCACACGTGTGGAGTCAACAACCCCTCGGATTACCTGTCTCGCCACCCCATGCCGAGCTCTCCTGCTGACGCCCGCCTGGCTCATAGCACTAATGCATATGTCAACTTCATCGCCCACCACAACATTCCCAAAGCCATGACTCGTGCATAAGTAGCTGCCGCCACTCTAAACGACCATCATATACAAAAGGTGATCGCTGCCCTCGGCAATCCTGCCAGGTGGAACGACCCAGAACTCAGAGAGTTTGTAACCGTACAGCACGAGCTCTCCCTGACGGACAGTGGCCTACTACTGAAAGTAAATTGCCTCGTTCTACCGGCTGCTCTCCAGCAACAGGTGATATCTCTTGCTCCCATTGGGCACCAGGGCATCTCCAAAACAAAAGCGCGCATGAAGCGAAAAGTATGGTTTCCCCAACTAGACAGCATGGTACAAACTACTCTTAAAAACTGTATAGCATGCCAGGCAACCATCCAACATCAACACTCTGACCCCGTCGCGATTCCATCGAAGCCAAATCAGCCTTGGGAGGCGCTCTCACTTGAGTTGGCGGGGCCTTTCCCTAACGGCAAATACAAAATGGTCCTAATGGATGACACGTCACGTTACCCCCTTGTGGCGGTATTATCATCGTTGGCGGCCCCAACTGTCATCACCAACCTTATGAAGATCTTCAGTAGTTTCGGGATCCCTAGAGTCGTCAAAACTGATAACGGGCCTCCATTCCAAAGCCTTGACTTCAAAAACTTCGCTGACCCGCTAGGATTTCGCCATCAGCGCATCACGCCTTGCTGGCCGCAAGCGAACGGTGAGGTCGAACGATTCATGCGCACACTTAAGCGACTTCTACAGACGACAACGTTGGGAAACTCTACGTGGACTTTCGAATTGAGCAAATTTCTAATGGCCTATAGGGCGACACCTCACTCAACAACAGGGAAAACGCCCTTCGAACTACTGTTCGGAAGACCTATGGGCTACCTCCTTCCCGATTCCGCAGACACTAGCAACGCGCCACAGGCATGGCAACACAACGATTACGAAAATCGGAAAAAACACAAGATTTACGCAGATGAACGCAGACATGCGAGACCTCACAACCTCGAAGTCGGAGACCGGGTACTTTGTAAACAGCCTCAGGCGAACAAGCTCACTCCTCCTTATGACCCGCAGCCATACAAAGTGATCGAAATCAAAGGGACACAGGTAAAGGCTCAGGGAGATCAGAAAATTATCACAAGAAACTCAAGCTTTTTCAAACTTCTCCCTACGAGTGCGAAGCTCAAAGCACATAATGAAATGAACAATGCGGATGATGCTGACGAAGAAAACTCCATGAATACGCGTCATACACACCCTAACCAGGAAGCTGAACAACACGTCGACGTGGGGGAGAGACGAGAACTGCAACCCAACGCAGCTCAAGGATCCAGTGAAGGACGACGTCCGGCCCTAGAAGTTAAACAAAAGCTCGACGTGGAGGAGGACGAAACAAAGCAGCGATTCGTTGAAGCCCCTGGCCCTGATCTATCAGGAACAGCACGACCGGTCCGTACAAATACCCTCCTACAAGACTCAGGGACTACGTCTGCTCCTAATAAGCTTTTCGCTCTGTTCATTTCTTTACTTCTCGGGGGAAGAGATGTAGTGATGTAGATTTTATGTTTGCGCGTGACCACCGTTTATAGTGGCGGGGCAAGAACAGGCCGACGGACTTCAAAGAAGCTCTTTTTTATAAAATAGCACAAAGATCTGAACACATTAGGCGCCTACCGGATGAGTAATGTAGGAATTGCTGTCTTAGCCAACGGAGCAGCCAAGCGCGAAATGAAGGCACGCAAACAGCTCGTAATCAAGCAAAAAAGATGCGTCGTGATTGATGATTGATCCGATGAAGGACGAGATCAAACTTAACCTTCTATGACTACCACCCCAGCAACTGGACAGTGAAGTTAAGAATGTACTAGAGACATTTGGAACGGTAAAGGAAATCACAATAGAGAAGTAGAGATTCTCAAATTTTGAGGAAACAGCCACCTTAACCTATGTTTTGACGCTTGCCCTCATGAGCCCCCTCTCTTTTGACAGGGTACCCCACATGGTTAACATATACGGAGTGAGTACTCCGGTGGTCATTCCCAGTCGACCTCCCGTCTGTATACGCTCCAAAGCAGTAGGCCACATCCTTAGGCACTGCTCTACCCTAAATTGCACTCAGTTCTGGAGGCTCGACCATTCCATCGAGAAATGTGTTGTGACATACACCTCAAAGCTTCAGGGTAATGCTTCACCTACAGTTGATAAAAGCGAACATATCATGGACGTTGAAGAAATGTTCCCCAAAGATCAAGACTAATCTGAAAATTCCCAGGATCCTAAGGGCTTGGTCGACCAACCAAATATGAAGCCTCCAGAACATCAGAAGAATGCACCGACGCCCAGTCCGAACGATACAGAAATGCAAGGTTCCCAAGGGGGCATTCCAGCTACTAACTTTAAGGAAACAAGAAAGTCACTCACCCAGACGAATTCGCCTCCAGCGGCTGACAATAAAAGAAAGAGGCTGCGCAAGAAAGCATAGGTCAGCTAAACTGAAACCTACACCACAGGTGAACCCTGCTGTTCCAAAGATGACGTCAATGTGAGAAATGAAAAGCAGCGAAGTCCCGACCACCAAAAACAACGAAAAAGGCCAAAGTTCGAGGATCGACAAAAAATAAGCCTAGTTGGATCCAGCCCCACCGTTTAAATGACCACAGTCAACTTAATCACCATTCAGATAAGTGATTTCACCATATTCACCCATTACACCCGACGTATAAATTCGCAGAAAAAACTACATAATTTTCTTCGTTCTTTGGAACCTTACAATTCTGATATAATAGCATTAAAAGAGATCAAAGTGTCAGGAGAAACCGTTTTGCTTTCACAAAACACTGTGTGGGATAATTTGTTCCACATACACCACTGCCCAGCAACAAACTATTCTACTGGATGAAGCCGTGTTGTTTAAAAAATGTTTGCAGTACCGCATGTGCAGTTTACTTGAGGTAGTGGACGCAGGTAGGCTCCTGGTGGATAATGTCCTTATACAAGGCAGCCCCTGACACATAGTCGTTGTTTACGCGTACAACAAGACAATGCAAAGAGACTGTTCAACCAAGCAAGGATACGTGCAGACACAAGATTGGATGCTATTATCCGTGGTGATTTTAATTTTGGATTGCATGCAAAGGACAGAATTCCGAGCAAGAAATTCGCCTCTTCCAGTTAAGACATCCTTCGAGCTCTTAACCAGTGTTGTAACCTGCTCGATGCATCTGCGACAACAAGCGTTCTTCAATATACACATTTTCAAGGACGATCCCATGCTCATTTGCACCTTATCTACGTGTTTGGTTCAGCTAGCAGTAGGCTTTGTGAACACAAAGTGATTCCCGCATTATTTTCAAATTATTGTATGATCTCCGCCAGTGTAAATCCTAGTCGCAAGCAAACAAAAAAAAAACAAATCTAAAAAATCCACTGTTATGGTAATGTAGGAAGATGAATGAACAGCTGCTCGAAAACGGACTTCAGTGTAACGTTTAAACGATGACCTTGGACAAGTCAAAACTGGGTGGTTCCATAAGTGGAAACTGTTTGACATAAAATACGAGAACTTGCTATGGAGACATCTTCAATAAGGAGGTATTACGGAAAAATAGAAGAGAAACGCCTAGATAGATAGATATTTATTGAAGCATGGAGAGGTAAGCCGGAGTTCGTGCTTTCTCTGGCTGGCTACTCCTTGGGGAAGGGCACAGGGGAATAAAGACGATTAGAAGAAGAGTAAGTCACGCGCACATAAGCACAACACACACACGCACACACTCAAAGTTGATCGATCAGTCCGGTGTCTTCGACATACTTTTGTAGAGACTTTAAGACGATGCGTTGATGCCGCTTGTTTTTCCATGGGCCTAGTATTTTTTTCCAAAGAATGGTCTGGAGTCCATCTGGTGAAGTATTCTTTTCATGGATTCGCATTGAGTTTGGTACTTAGCGCATGCGGACAATATATGCTCTACATCCTTTTTGCACTTGTATGTGGTGCACATTGGTGTGTCACTTCGACCAAGAAGAAAATTATAGCTGCCAGTGTAAGCCACCCCGAGTTGTAGCCCGTGGTACAAAGTTTTGAATTTTCTATGTAGGGTATCTGGTAGTTGCATTGTCAATTCTGGATCCACTAAATGTAATTTGCTATTTTGATGAACTGATGAAGACCACGACTGCATAATCATAGTGTTAATTACCTTCTTTATGGAGCATTTTATGTCGTATTTGGTGAATGGAACTTTTTGAAGAGTTTGTGTCCGGTTTTAGCAGCCCTGTCAGCTTGTTCGTTTCCGCTGATGCTGCAGTGACCTGGAATCCACTGCAGTATTATGTGATGTCCTATGTCAGCGGCTTTAGCGTATACTTGTCCCACCTGTAATTGGAGAGTCTTATTGCTGCATGATTTCCCAAATATCATTAGGCTTTTAAGAGCAGCAATGGAGTCGGTTAGGATGACTCATTTTTGTATATTCGTTGATTTTGAAATATATGTAATCGCCAACAGAATACCATGTAGTTCGGCTGTTGTAGATGCTGTTCGGTGGGATAGCCGTGCGGTCTCAAATACATTGTTCTGGGGAATTACGAAGGCAGAGGAAGAGGATGTTTCGGTAGTGGATCCATCAGTATATACTAATACATGGTCTTTGTATACGCTAAATACGTGAAGCATTGTTTGTTGAAATCGAACGGGTATCGCTGCGTCCTTGATTGCCCCCATTCCAGGTATCTAGGTATTAATTCTCATGGAGGGCATAATCCTATACGGTGGCGGAGTTTCTCCGCTGTGCTTTGTCACCGAAGAAATTTCTTTATGCCACTTTTGTATTTCTTGCCCAAATGTGGAATGTGGCCTTTTTCTGACAATGTTTCGCATATAGTGTCTCTTGTGCTGAGTAATGTGGCGTAGGTGTACTTGTTAAGATTCTTGCGTTTTCATAGTGTTGACCAATACTGTTCTCGTTTCAGCCAGCGTATCACAAGTAGACTTGCCCCTAGGAAGACCGAAGCAGATTTTAAGTTCATTCTTCTGCGCTGTTTGCAGGTTTTTGATGGTAGTTTTGCTAGCACCATGAAGCATCGGTGCACTATATCTGAGAATTCCGTCTACAAGATAGCGTTCTAGGGCAAGCATTGCGAAGCACGAGCATCCCCAACCGGTGCCAGCTAGGCACCGTAATACTCCGATGACCGCGTCAATCTTTTTTCTTACTCGGTTTGCCTAGGGCGCCCATGTGAGATTTCGGTCAATAATAACCCCAAGATATTTGTGAGATTTTATATATGGCAGAGGATGTCCAGCTAATAAAATAGGGTACCGTCGCATTGATTTTCTTGTGAATGCCATTGCCGTTGTTTTTTCTGACGACAAAGTGAGTCCCAGTTTTGATAATTGTTGGCTAATCAGGTGCAAAGCTTTCTGAAGCCTACGTGGTGGTACGTTTCGCTGAACACTACTGGACCACAGGCAGATATCGTCAGCATAAAATGTGGCCATGACATTTGCAGGAATGACATCTGCTACCGATATTAATGCGAGGTTGAAAAGGGTCGGACTAAGTACCCCACCTTGCGGAACGCCTCTTGATACCGTGTATTTACTTGTGCAGGTATTATTTGTTTTCATAAAAATTGACCTATCACTAAGGTAGTTTCGTATCCAGCGGAGCATCTTTCCTAAAATTCCAATCTTTTTTAAAGCGGTAAGAATGGCATCATGTTCAATATTGTCAAAAGCTTGTTTGATGTCAAGAAAGACTGCAACAGTGATTTCGTTTCCTGCGTGGTTCTCTTCTATAGAACTAACCAAATTAAGTATACTATCACTTGTAGATCTTCCTGAACGAAATCCACTCATTGCCTCTGGAAGTATATCGTTCGTTTCAAGATACCAATTTAGTCTTCCTTTTATATTTTTTTCTAACGTTTTTCCAATACATCTTGTCAACGCAATTGGACGGAAAGAACTATAAGCAGTTGGTGGTTTCCCTGGTTTTAAAAAGGTACAATTTCAGCTTCTTTCCACGCTTCTGGAACGTTTCCTGTCTCCCATGATCTATTCAGAGGCTCTAAAAGTCTCATTAGGGAATTTGTATTAAGATGGGCTAGTGCCATATACGGTACACCATCCGTTCCTGGTGATGACTTCTTATTCGTTGATGCTAAAGCTATTTTCAGCTCTGAGAGTGTTAAGGGTGTATTCAATCTCGTGTCTTGTGGCACAAGTAAGGTGTCATTCTGCGTGTTTTGGGCATTACGACGAAGGCATTGTTGTTTTTCTGTTATCATCTTACAAAACTCTTCAGCTACTTGTAACTCTGAGCATTTCTTTGTTAGAGACAATGCTCGAAGAAGGTAATTGCTCCGGTGTTTTTCTCAGTCCCCGTACAACTCTATATACTTGTGATATGGGACTTCGAGGGTCTAATCTTTCACAGTAGCTTGTCCATCTGCGTTTAGCCAACACGTTCAAATGACGTCTTACGTGACGCTGTGCTTTACGTGCCTCACGGAGGACGTTGGTACTGTGAGTTCGTCTTAGCCGTCGTTCCGCTCTTCTCCGTATTGCTCTTAACCTTTCATATTCCGCATCGAGTTCTGTTTTTCCAGCTGGGCATACTAAACAATCTAGTAGATTTGTTTAAAGCAGAAGCAATAGTTGGAGCGATAGCTTCATCATCCGTTGCAGCTGTTAGGGCATTTTTCGTAACAAACTGAAATGCTTCCCAGTTCGTTTTTCTTATTTTACTCTGCGATTTACGTGCTCCGAAACCACTTATAGATATCATAATGGTTAAATGATCACTTCCCCAAGCGTCGAGGGCTGGCTGCCAGGTGCATTTTTGTATTAAGTCTTTCGACAGAAAGGCCAAGTCTAAACAACTGCTTACTCTTGTTCCATTAAAGAATGTGGGTCTTCCATCATTGATGTTGACGAGATCGAACTTAATGGCAACCTCAAGAAGTTCACGTCCCCTACGAGTGTTTTGTAGGCTACCCCAGAGTTCATGATGAGCGTTAAAATCCCCTAACAAGCAGCATGGCTTTGGTACTACTAGAAGGATATTTTCTAACATTTTAACATCAAATGTTACGTTCGGAAGGCATGTAGGTAGAGATGAAAGTTATTGAGCTCGTTCCATTTCTGACAGTTGCAGATACATATACGTTTTCGTCATGTGGGCAAATATCCTCTTCAACGTAAGTTAAGTCATTTCTGATGGCTAGTAAAGTTCTGCTCTTTCCAGTGTGCTTTTTTGAGTAAAGTATTTGGTATCCTGAGATCCTAAAGCGGTCTCGAACGCCATGTTCCGATATAGCTAATACGGGACAAGAGTTATTTCTAAGGTATTGACGAAGGTCTGATGCTTTTGACTGAAGGCCTCGTGCATTCCATTGTAAAACAGAAACAGTTTGCTGATTAAAAGATATCTAAGAGTGTGGGAAATACCAAGTTAAGTATTTGTACGATACCTTGCATTACTGGTGAAATGAACTGACTAAGAAAGTTTGTGATAGCCTTGATTACTGTTCTAGATATCATTTTCCAATCAAGTGCAGCAGAATCGTCTGGCTTTGAAGTTTCATTTCGCTCTTGGCTTTGAGGCCTTCTTTCGGGCTTAGTTGGGGAAGGTTCCGTATATGGGTTTGTAATTTTTTTGTATGTTGCCTTCAGGGCATCTACGTAGTTATACTTGCTTGTCTCAGGTGACGCGTTTTCACCATCCACTAGGACCGATGGCCCCGAGCGGTGTTTGGATTTCATATTGTTCACTGTTTCATCACGGTTGCGGTTTCAGAGTTTCTCTTTCTTTGCCGTAGTTATCTTTCGCAAGTTCTGCTTTTGGGGGCTCTTTTTGTTGGTTGTTTGCTGTTGCTGTAGTAACAAGGTTCTCACGTTGATGTGGTACTTTTTGTCGGTGGTTTTGAGGCAGTGAATCGGTGTTGCGCACAGCTGCGGTTTTTACATTTTCAAGCCTTGAACGCGCTTCTTGGGCATCGCCAAACTTTTGTTTTGGGCATTTCGGAAAGAAAGCCTCATGTTCCCCTCCGCAGTTAATGCAAAGTGGGGTTCTCGCGCTGCATTTGTCTAGTGTGTGATCCCCAGAGCATCGGGTGCAGGCCTCTTCGCGCTTGCAAGCAGCAAGGACATGACCTAGCTTTCCACATTTTTTGCACTGCGCGTGCCTGTGTACAAAGGCGTCTACTTTGTGCCTAACGCACCCGACAAGTACATGACTTGGTAGCACGGGAGAACCAAATGTTATACGCACAGTGTGTGACGTTCCCAGACGTCGTATTTGTGCAACTGTTGCGTTGCACTTGAGTTGCTCTCGAAGCTGTAGCATCGTGATGTCTGGGTCAATGTCATGAACGACTCCAACTGAAGTGTTCTTGTTTTGTGGCTCATATACGTAAACCGGTGTTCCAAGAAGCTCTGTCAGTGTCAGTAGTGTTGACGTGGTGTGCAGATTTCGTGTATCCACTGCGATCATGGTTTAGTTTCTTGTTTATCTTGATCTCTAGGATGCAGGAAGGGGCGATGTTTTCGAAGAAAGATGTCAAGCGAATGCTGTTCATGTTTCCCAGCTGCTTTGAGGCATCTTGTGGTGTAAATATTACAGTATGTCCAATGCAGGTTAGAGCGGATGTGGACGAGATAACAGTGTTGTTACTCGAAGAATTCGTTCCTGGTCGTTGGCGTTTCCGAGACCCCACTGTGCTGAAGGACTTGTCATTTGAAATGATGGTAACTTCTTTTATGTCTTCTTCATGTTGCATGTCCGTGTCTTCTGCCTCAGTGCCAGTTGGTCGTCCATTGATTGACAGATGTTGTTCCGTTAACAGGATTCCGGAGGCCTGGGTTGTAGGTGGATCTTTTTGGCCACATGTCGGGAGTTCTTGGTCGGTGGCATCCGAAAGCTCGTTATATGGGTTCGGATGGATTGGAATGTCCATGGCTTCCATCATGGGCTACGTTGCATGCTCAGTGTATTCTTGAAAGTAAACATTTGGCAGAAATCTGCCTGGTTGGGTAAGAACAAATAGAAGACGGGGAAGGAACGCCAACCAAAAATAAAAGGAGCCCAACGTTTCGAAACCTGCTTGGTTTCTTCTTCAGGGGCGACTGTGTGCGCGAGGAGCAAGTGGTCTTCTTTTACGGCGGTGGACGTGATGTTTTCGCGATCGTAATGTGGCTGAGCCCGCTGACGTAGGCGGATGGTAAAGCGCCAAGCGACCGATTGATGTTTTGCGGTGTGGTTTGGATGTGCCATGACTCGACGAAGAGCCTCTGCCGGGAATTGGTCTCAATGTCGAGGATGCGTGTGTTGTCGAAGTCAATGCGGTGGTCATTCAAGTCACTGTGTTCCGCAACCGCGCTGCGCTCATGATCGAACTTTCGCACGTCGTTTTTGTGCTGGCGAATTCTTTCTTTAAAGTTTTTGGTTTCGCCGATGTATGTGGCAGGGCAATCCGCACAAGGAATCTGGTAAATAACGCCTTGCGCTCTTTCCTTGGGGGACGATCTTTTGGCCGGGGCATCAGGTGTCCAAGCGTTGACACTGGTTTGTGGGCCATCTGTATGCCTTCTTTTGCCAGCACACGCGCGAGCGCTTCGCTGGTTTCCTTTACGTAAGGGACGCAGACGCGCGTGGTTGAGCGGGGATGTGCGATTTCTTGTGGTCTTAGGGCGTCGATCAGACTTACGTTGACGACGAGCGATTCGCTGAATAAAACTGCGCGTGTAGCCGTTATTTAGCAGGTCGGAGATGATGGTTTCTTCTTCCTTTTTCTGTAGTCCTCCGACGAGCAAATAGTCTTCGCTCGGGACAGGAGTGCCTGGACGACCGACGCCTTGTGGCTCGCAGGGTGGTTGGAGTCAAATCGGAGGTAGCGCCCAGTGTGTGTCGGTTTTCTGTATACTGTGAATTCCAATTGATCTTTTTGTCTTTTGACCAGCACGTCGAGAAACGGCAGGGCGTCGTTCTTTTCAGATTCAACGGTGAACTGGATGGCCGGCTCGATGGAGTTGAGGTGTGCCAAAAAGTTGTTCACTTCTGACTTCTTCATAATGCAGAAGCAATCGTCGACATACCGTAAAAACACTTTAGGGCGTGCGGTGAAAGACTGCAGCGCGCGTTGTTCAATGGCTTCCATTGTCAGGTTGGCCGTGGTGACGGAGATGGATGCGCCCATTGCGGTTCCGCTGGTCTGCTTGAAGAATTCTCCTTTAAAGCTGAAGTAGGTGCTTCCCAGGCAGAACTCGAGTAGGCGGCACAGTTCGTCCACCGTAAGGCTGGTCCGTTCGCTCAGCTTCTTGTCTCCCTCGAGGGCAGCTCTGGTTGTGGCGACTGCCAGGGGAACCGGCACGCTGGTGAAGAGCGAGACGACGTCGAACGATACCAGGCTGTCGTCATCGTTTACCTTTAGTTGCGAAACCTGTTCCACAAAGTGCCCGGTGTTCCGCACATAGGTCGCTGTGTTTCCAACGAGAGGAGAGAGAGTGCTGTGGAGGTAGTTCGACAATCCCCGAAGTGGTGAGGTTGTGAAATCCACGATCGGCCGGAGAGGGACGTTAGGCTTATGAATCTTAGGAAGACCGTAGAAACCGGGCGCAAACCCATTCCTGCACAGAAGCCGCAGATGAAGGCTCCGCGCGTCAGGGTACTTCTTAAAAATTTCAGAAAGGATATTGTTCAGTTTTGTCTGAACTTGTGATGTCGGGTCTTTCCTGAGCTTTTCATAGGCAGAGCTGTCGAGAAGGTCCCGAATCTTGTTCTCGTAGACTTCCCGGTCAAGGACCACAGTCGAGTTTCCTTTGTCCGCGGGTAGAATCACGATGTTTGTGTCTCCTCGAAGCCCCCGGAGAGCTACTGTCTCTTCTCGTGGAAGGTTAGGCTGTTGACGACGTGGAAGTTTCGATAGGATGCCGATCACCTTCTGCCGGACTCGGTCTCGGGCACTTGGATCTAGGTGCAAGATGCCGTCCTCGATTGTTGCAACCATTTTTGGCAAAGGGGGTTTTGTCGTGGTCATGTTGAAACCGTGACCCTTCGCCAACACACTGACCTCGCACGGGGTTAGTTGCCTGGAGGAGAGGTTCGTAACAAACCTAGTGGAATCAGTGCTGTGTATTGCTTCGCCTTTCTTCTTCAGTCTCAAAAGCTTCTCCCTCTGAGATACTCGTTGCTTGTCTGCGGAAGTGGAGGCGACACTGTCGGCGAAAGACTGAAGTGCTGGAAATATGCTTGTGATGCGGTGTTCTAGTTGCCGACGAATAAAAAAGAGGTCTAGTCTTTTTCGCTTTAGCGTGGCTTGACAATCGTGGATGCGAGCTTTAACCAAACGGTGTTCTGCCTGTGCGATGATTTGGTTTCCTTCTCGCGTGTGGACAAGGCGTTTGAGGCAAAGGCTTCGGGGTACGACGTGTAGGTCCCGGCAGGTGCTTGTAAAATCTAAGTGAGTCTCAAACATGGCGATGGAGCGAGAAACGTTCACGTACCGTTTTGCCAAAATTGCTGCCTCTTCTCCGAAGTCCAGGCGTAAAGACTTGAAAGTAAACATTTGGCAGAAATCTGCCTGGTTGGGTAAGAACCAATAGAAGAGGGGAAGGAACGCAAACCAAAAATAAAAGGAGCCCACCGCACCCACCCACCACACCGCAAAACATCAATCGGTGGCTTTGCGCTTTACCATCCGCCTACGTCAGCGGGCTCAGCTACATTACGATCGCGAAAACATCACGTCCACCACCGTAAAAAAAGACCACGCTTCTCGCGCACACAGTCGCCCCTGAAGAAGAAACCAAGCAGATTTCGAAACGTTGGGCTCCTTTTTATTTTTGGTTGGCGTTCCTTCGCCCTCTTCTATCAGTGTATTCTCCAAGCACAGTGCCAGCGACCGACCCTGCCGGGAGCCGGGACATGCAATCTTTAAGTCCCGTTGCAGGATACTTCAGATGTTGCCGAGTATACCAAGACGACGCGAAAAAACTGGAAAGATAGCGAGAGCTTTCAAAGAACAGCCTCACCAGAGCTCGTCGTCGCCGTCGTCTCCAGAAACGCCTGAAACAAATACCGGTGCCGGCATGCATCGTGGGAACAAAGTAAGGTAGTCAGTTCGGCGAGCTTGCGCTTAGTAGACCTATTGCTGTCTTACCCAAGCATCAAAGAGAATGCAGGGATTGGTGTTCCACGCGCCGCACGTGCTGGCCTCAGCAGTAGTAACTTTTCCAAAGCAAAACCTAAAACAAATGGCATCTTGCACGCGCGTTCGTCAATGCTTTCTTTGGTTATTTACTTCGAATCTTTTATACACGAAAGGCGTGCGCGTGTGGCGCGTGGAACACCAATCCCTGCATTCTCCTTGATGCTTGGGTAAGACAGCAAATGGTCTATTAAACATGGTTAAAGTTGAGCACAAAATGACAGACACAGGGGAGAAACTTGTAGACGACAAACAACAAACAAATTAGTCCTTAGTTGTTTATACAGCAGGAAATTAGTCTGCTAGAACATGGCGACATTGTTACCCACTGTAGATGAGCAATTTAGCCAGTGCAGTACGACTGCTAGCCTGGGGTTTTTAACGTGCACAACACAGTAGTGATACACGACCGCACGCTTGTGCAATGCTCATCCAGATCGAAACGAGCAGAATGGAGATTGCCCCCAGAATCCTAGGGTGCCTAAATCGTCCCTTCTGTTTAGGGTGCTGCCGCCCTTGTAGTACCCGATGCCGACATCACGCGTTCACGGGTAAAATACAAGGAATCTACAAAAACAAAATGTCGCCATAGAACAGTCAGCGCCACAAATAGCGTGCAGGAACACGCTCTTTCACGTGCATCTGAAAAAAAATACGCGGGACAAAATGGCCAGATGTCTCCACCTCTAAGCAAAGCGCATATGAAGGCAGCCTACAGGATGCCTGAATTGTGCAGCGCGAGATTTCGCTCCACGTGCTCCAATCTGGTGAGCGCTAAGTGTGCGCTAGCCCACTCGGCCACCAATCTCCTTCGTAGAAGACAGACAAGCGCACACTCACATCTCACATGTATTGAAAGGATGTAAGAATGAATGAAGTACAAATGGCGGAATCAGCTCGAGCGACCGTAGTCCTTCTACACCCTAGTAGGCTGTACTAGAATTGTGGGAGGGGGGGGGGAGGGGTTGCGCCGTCCGGCATCCGTAAGAGTGTCGCAAAGTGCAAGCACGCCGAGGAGGGTGCTGGGGGCAGAGCATGGCCGTCCGACGACTGTCAGAGGCATTGTGATTGCAGCAGAGACGCTTTGTACGGCGTGAAAGTGGTCGCATTAATCGTTTGCTTTTGTTGACTCGGTTGTGAGAAAGAATAAGGTCCATCTTATTTTATACCTTCGAGAAAAGCGTGACTTGGGCGAGCAGCAAAAGTTTTAATTCAAAGTATAAATGCCGTTTGGGAGCGGTCTGCAACCTACATAGTCTCGCTTCTTCATTGTTTTTTGTTTTGCTGTTACAGAATAATAATTGCCTATCTCACCTTACATTCAAGTATTAAGAAAGTTGAGTTTGACTGTGATATGTTACTGATTGTACTTACTGGTACCTTTACATTGATGAACCAGTATCGCCAATCTCAGGGGCGTATCGATTTCTCATTGTCAGATATTTCACAATAACATCAAATTTTATTTTCTTCGCTTCGCTTCGTCTGGTTGGAAGGAATGCCTTAATTGCTATGTGCACGGTTACGTACCGCACGAATGTCAGTAATATGTTTAGGATTATCCGTTTATTTATTTCTTTACTGATACTGCTAAGCCTCTGTTGAAGCTGTAGCATTAGTGGTGCAGACACAAAAAGACACAATTACGAAAGGGCTACCACAGAAAAATCTCGGCAGCGTTCTGCTGCACTGCAATGCCTAAAGAATATTTGTAACAAGGCCAAGGTGCCGTGTCATTATCACCGGCGAAAAATAATATCCCGCCAAAAACCAAGAAAAAGTATATCAAAGTCAAAATTAGGGGTTTACGTGCCAAACCAACGAAGGGCATCTGGCATGCCCCATTGGAAGACTGAGGATTAATTTTATCAACCGACGCGCAACCGAAATTCCGGTTACTCGGCGCTTTCCCTGCAATGAGATTCCGTCAGATTGCGGAAACCTTGGCCATGATTCGAACCCGCCGCCTGGAGATCAGTAGAGCGGCGCTTTGCCTCGGAGCCACCGAGGCGGCTGGCAACAGAACAAGGCACTGCGTTCAACCCAGCTGAAATGCGATCACAACACCGGATGTTTTCAGGCCAAGCTCATGGTCGGTTGCAATTTTAAAGCGAGATACACGTGCGCGGCGGAAAGCAGTATGGAATAATCACTTGTTTTCGTGCTGAGGACGTCTTTCAGTTACAGATTTTTTATATATGTATTTCCACAACATTTCTACAGTATGTTTACCTTCTATTGACTCAGCTGCTGGCATGCAAGTTTTTTTTTTATTTGGAGATGGTTTACCTAATATTTACTTTATTTTCATCAAGTACAATATACAGGTACTGTAGGCTTGTAGAAAAATCTGTCACAAGCTAGGCCAGCTTGATAAAGCCACAGGCCCCACACTGACATTTATGCAGCCCTGAAAAAATATTCATTATACCGCACCATATGGCTTTTGAACTGTTGAGCGTCTCATAACTTAGGTATTCAGTAAAATATGTTTTTGTTTATATCGTATTAACATCAACTGCAAACAAGCGACTAACTTCCGAAGAGCAATCAAGCTATGCCACAAAATGTATCTGGAATTATTTTTCCCTGGTTGCTTTTGGGACCATTTTGTACGTGTCCATTTTGACCGGGACCATTCTATCCGGATCCCGCATAAAACACATTGCTACGCATAACTTGGCTTTGCGAGAGCAGAGCAAGTCGCTTAAGTAAAGCGATAGCCATAACTTAGAAAATTTTCTTGGGCCATTTTCGACCCCGTCATAAAGGAACATCTCATTTACGTGGGGAGTCATCGTGGGTCCACGACATATATTTGTCACCCTGTGTCTGGAACAAATTTGTAAAGCAGAGTATTATAACATTATGTCTGACACAACACTTCTGATAAGGCACATCGTGAACAAATGTCAAAAGCTGTCTGATATGTGTAAGTTATTTTGACAACAGCCTGTCAATGTTGAAGAGTTGTCCTTCGGCTTTATCCACCCTAAGAACAGAAGACACCGAAAGCTTCGTAGATGTCATCCTGACAGAGCTGTAACTAAAATGAATTTACAGACTTATCTGTTCCAGTGCTATGACAATACTGATGTGATGACTGGGAAGAAAAGAAGCCAACAAAAATATATGGAAGAAAATTAACAGTGTCTATAAACTGTGGAATTCACTCCCTCAACTTTGTGAGCAAGCACGCTGCAAAAGAAAAAAAAGAAATATGGATATGTTTTTTGAGACCATTAAAGCACTTTTGGAGCAACATAGATAAACCCCAGAAGATCATGGAAAATTCTGCATAAGCTAATTGGTAAGAAAGTGAAGAAAATATTGACAAATCAATCAAAATAGCTTTCGGAGACCGGGATGTTCAATAAACTATTTTTGCGAAGTGTCAAAGATCTTAAAGGGGCGGGGTTTAGTAACAGAAATATTTCCGCTGGTCCTCCCGGGGTAGCGCGAACTTATTTGCGGCAGATGCTTATTTTCTGCAGATGTCGGAGGTTAGCCAAAGTCTGAATATATATATATGTCCGCGGCCAATGCCCCTGGGAATGGCATATTTAGTTAGACAAACATCTTGGCTAACTTTAACAAACTTGAATACGTGCTGCTGAAAAAATTTAACTCATCTCTTTCACCGTGTAAGATCCCCAGCGGCCAAAAATTGCAGTTGTAAAGGCCTGTTGAATTACATGACTTTTTCAATTTTATTCTTGGTATCTCTAATCAGGGAAAAGATTGTCTTCAAAGCAATGACGTCTTCCCGTGAGAAGTATTCTTTACACTCAGTTCCCAGTACGGCTTTCACCAAAACTACAGGCACACAAACGTTACAGAGCGCTTTTTCAATTTTATTCTTAGTATCTCTAATCACGGAAAAGTTTGTTTTCAAAACAGTGACGTCTTCCTATGAGAAGTATTCTTTACTGTGTAGTTCCCAGTAACGGCTTTCACCAAGACGCCGGCAAACAAACATTACAGGCCTTTTTCAATTTTATTTGTGGTATCTCTTATCAGGTAAAAGTTTGTCTTTAAAACAGTGACGTCTTCCTATGAGAAGTATGTTTTACTGTGTAGTTCCCAGTACGGCTTTCACCGAAACACAGGCACACAAACATTACAGGCCTTTTTCAATTTTATTGTTAGTATCCCTAATCACGGAAAAGTTTTGTTTTCAAAACAGGGACGTCTTCCTATGAGAAGTATTCTTTACTGTGTAGTTCCCAGTACGGCTTTCACCAAAACGCAGGGAAACAAACATTACAGACCTTTTTCAATTTTATTTGTGGTAACTCTAATCGGGTAAAAGTTTGTTTTCAAAACAGTGACGTCTTCCTATGCGAAGTATGTTTTACTGTGTAGTTCCCAATACGGCTTTCACCAAAACACAGGCACACAATCATTACAGGCCTTTTTCAATTATATTCGTGGTATCTCTAATCAGGGAACAGTTTGTCTTCAAAAACAGTGACGTCTTCCTATGAGAAGTATTCTTCACTGTGTAGTTCCCAGTTCGGCTTTCGCCAAAACACAGGCACACAATAATTACTCGAAGACCTGTCCGATCACGACCACGTAAATATTGATTGTAACAATTTTGTGCTACCTCTTTTTCTATACCTCAAAAAGGCCTTTGATGCAGTTGCTCGCGGGTTGCTTGTACATAAATTAGAGCCCTTGGGTTTCAGAGGCACATTTAATGACATCCTGACTGACTACCTATCAGGGCGTCAACAGCTAGTAAAGATGGGTGACGCAGATAGTAAGTTAGTGACACTTCGGTACGGTGTTCCCAGATATCCATCTTAGGACCACTCCTTCTCAACATACACTTTAATGAAATTAGAAAGCCTCACTTTTCCCCGCGGGCATTTTAGTACCCCGACGATACCATTTTGTGGTTTTAGCTTGAAATGATAAATTAGAAGCTACATCATCTTTTCCAAATGACATATTCCACCTAATGGCGTGGTTTACTAGCAACCACATTTTTGGAAACGTCGACGAAACAAAGCTAATGTGCTTTCATAACCCGCACAAAATAATAAAACTTTCGGCCCCCTTCGTCCTTCACTCATTCACTGTAAAAACTACAGATGCGTTACACTACAAAACGTTTCCTCTACTAAGTATCTGGGCGTAACTTTCGATGAACATCTGTCATGGGAGCGCATGTGGACTGCCTGGCCAGACGCCTACCAACGGTATCTGACTATATAAACCGCCTTCGTCTTCTGACCGGTGCGCGTACTAGATATAAGTCATATCAGGCACTGGGGTAGTCTATACTTTGATGCGAAATGACGGTTTATGATTCGTGCTCATATTATCAAAAATAAAATGAGGTATTATTCTGCAAAACATAGCAAGAAACAATTCGTATGGAACTATATTTGCTGAACTCGAAACTGACCTAAAGATGCGGTTGCTACGCATTTTGCCAGTTAACAAACTGTATATATATGCCATATTAGTGCACAAGTACTACAAATACACGTTAAAGCAGCCACAAAAAAAGCAAGGGGTCCTGGGAAGTTAGAACGTTCCGTTTTGCCAAAGGATTTCACAACCTATACGGTAAAAGTGTACGGCTGCTTTATTCTCCATATTATTATAGCATGTTGCCAGATGGACCTTTAGATTTCCAGTCACTTAGGATTGTTGTTAAGATGTAGCCAAAAGAGTGGTGCTATAACTTTGCTAAATTAACCAAATTTGCGACCCCTAATTTTTTTTTTAAGTTGGTGCGTTGTTGTGTGTATTAACATTTTATGATTTTTAAAGTTTCGAATTCACAGATTTTGTAACTTGTTCGGTTTGGTAACAGGAGGGGAATGACTGAGTAAACTGACCGTTTAATGGGGCGAACTTGCGCCTAAAAATTAAAAGGGAACAGACGATAACAGCAGAGCGTCACGGGCGTCGAAGCCGGCGTAAGAGCAGAGTCGAACGCTGGGGCGAGACTGGCTCCGGCTCGCCACGCGGGGCCCCTTTTGTACACCCATGGACTTCTGGAACAATCGGCCTAGAAGATTCGGCGCGTAGAACATTCTAACCTAGAACAAGCAACACTGTTCTCGAAATTACCAGAAATCTAAATTGAAAGGAAATAAAGACGCGGCGCTCCCAGGAATCGAACCCTGGGCTGCCGCACGAGAGTCAAGTGCGGTAATCACTCGGCCACGCACGCGCTCGCTCGCCGACGCGCGTGGCATTACTCCCCTTTAAAAGGCATCGTCTCGATGCCCCACTTTGTCAAAAAAATGTCACCAATGACAAGTGATGAGGCGGCGAATGACTGCGTAAACTGAACGTTTAATGGGGCGAACTTGTGCCTAAAATAAAAAGGGAACAGAAGATAACATCAGAGCGTCGCGATCGTCGAAGTCGGTGTAAGAGCAGAGTCGAACGCTGGGGCGAGACTGGCTCCGGCTCGCCACGCGGGGCAACTTTTGGGCACGCATGGACTTCTGGAACAATCGGCCTAGAAGATTCGGCGCGTAGAACATTCTAACCTAGAACAAGCAACACTGTTCTCGAAATTACCAGAAATCTAAATTGAAAGGAAATAAAAGATGCGGCGCTCCCAGGAATCGAACCCTGACCTGCCGCACGAAAGTCAAGTGCGGTAATCACTCGGCCACCCACGCGCTCGCTCGTCGACGCGCTTGGCATTACTCCCCCTTTAAAAGGCATCGTCTCGATGCCACACTCAGTCAAAAAAAAAGTCACCAATGACAAGTGATGAGGCCGGCAAAATGACTGAGTAAACTGAACGTTTAATGGGGCAAACTTGTGCACAAAAAATAAAAAAGGGAACATAACATAATAGCAGAGCGTCGCGATCGTCGAAGTCGGCGTAAGAGCAGAGTCGAACGCTGGGGCGAGACTAGCTCCGGCTTACCACGCGGGGCCCCTTTGTACACGCATGAACTTCTGGAACAATCGGCCTAGAAGATTCGGCGCGTAGAACATTCTAACCTAGAACAAGCAACACTGTTCTCGAAATTACCAGAAATCTAAATTGAAAGGAAATAAAAGACGCGGCGCTCCCAGTAATCGAACCCTGAGGTGCCGCACGAGAGTGAAGTGCGGTAACCACTCGGCCACGCACGCGCTCGCTCGCCGACGCGCCTGGCAATATAACAAAGTTTTAACTTTTTGTTTTAGCCGAAAGCATGCCTGAATTTTGCTTTGTGTTGTGTAAGAGTAATAACATCCTACCCAGTGCAGGAGTGTTCCAACCACAAGCGCACACGTGCTTTTGTGGGCATGGATAGTTCATGTACTAGTTCATTATGCAATAAACTTAGGTATATATGTATCTACGTCTCCCTTTTTTCCGCCTAACGCCTTGGTGGTCAAACCAAATGACGCCGTGCCTATTGTTCTAAAGTCGGGGTCTGGGACGAGCTGGAATGCAAGGGCGAAAGCAGTGAAACGCGGCGCCACGTACCTTGAGGATATACTCGAAATCCTACACAAAATCACACCAGCGTGGCAAGGAGTGACGCAAGTGTGTTGTAAAGCGGTATGCTGAGTCAGGAGCTCCTAATTTTGCTATCTTTTTTGAACAAGCTATTGATTCGCATATATCATGTTCGAGAAAGGCGACGAGATTAAAGAAATATCCACAATGCTGCCCTAAAAAAAGTTTATTTTTATGGAAAAGAAAGGCTATTAAGCGAGTTACTTGAAGGAGGCCTTCGTCCTCGTTAAAAGTGGGGCATCAAAGTTTAGAAAATGCCCGAGACTTAAGAAAAAATGCTTGCGGGAAAATTGAGAGGACTTTTAACGACCAAGCAGTAAATGGGAATATGCGTGAAGTATACACTAAATCATCTTCATATAAACATCGACGACAGGTTCACACGCGTTCAAGACATCAATGTCAAGTTTGGCTCCTTTCTGGAGTTTGAGAGACTGTGCTGCGGTATACCGACGACGGTAACAGAAAAATACAGTATCAGATAATTATACATCTCTGACGGCGTCGCAAAGAAATTTTAGGATGCAGGTTGTTGCTCTTAAAGCGGACTGACCTGAAAGCATGAAGGCCTAAAGAACTCCTATACATTTTTGTCCAGTATGAACATAAAAGTATCCTCCCTAATCTTTGCATCGCTATTCAGATACTGATAACTACATCTGCTTCCGGCGCTGGCTGTGAGAAATCCTTCAGCACGTTGAAGTTCATATTTTCATATTTTCTGCGAGCTTCCCGGTCCAGGAGGGGCTTTGTGATCACGCTCTGTTGAGTGTAGTAAGAGACGAAACTCTACAAACTGACTTTGATGACGTTGTATGCAGACCAATTCGCCTCAACGAACGCAAGAAATTTCATATTGTAGTTGTTACGCGGTGACATGATGTATTAATGTTTGTCTTATATGTTTTGCGAATAATAAAAGATGGTAAATGAAATGTCAGAAACCTATACAGCACTTTTCTATTTATACTTATACTGTAACACAGGAGTGGCAAACCTGCAGGCTCGCGAGCCGCATACGGCTCTTTTCTTGTTTAAGCGCGGCTCGCGGCTCCCTAGTAAACCCCCTCCCCCCCCCCCCCGCCTCCCTCCGGTCACACTGGCACTTCCCCCAAAAGATGAATGGAACGCGTTTTAGATTGAAACCAAAGTTGCGGTTTGGTAGCCTTGTGCTGCCGCTACCCTACGTACAGTTGGACTACTTTTGACTCGGATTTATATTGACTAGTTCAAGTTTCATTTATTGTTCTGAACAAAAATTTGCGGCCCCCGTTCCCCCTCCCCCTTTTTTTACTTTTTCTTTAAGACGGTTCTTGGATGTTTCCTGGTTTTGTTTGCGGCTCTTAGGCCGGGTCAGGCTGGCCACCGCTGCTGTAACATTATCTATGGGTCTTCGTGGTTAATCAAACTGTTAACATGCCCAATCGTTTTCTATTTTTCGCAGGTCAAATTTATTTAGACTTTTTAAGTGTTTTTGGACGTCTACTTCTTCTTTTTGCCTCAAAAAATAGGCGCCAAGCGTTTATTTAGAGAGGGTTGGCAGGAATTTATGTCGTTTGGTATCTCCTTTCCTTGTGTGTTATCTGTGTCCAGTACCATGCAATTGGATCCATGTGCTGAGACAGCTAGTACGCTTTCGAGGATACACAGAATTTCACACAATTCATCATCATCATCATCAGGGGCGCGAACAACTGCTTGCCATGACCGCCAGCACCCATGGCACGCCACTCAGCTGTTGTCTCTAATCTCTCTCCGAGCGCGTTCGAAAGCATTCGATCACCGGCGTCCGGCGTTCGGCGTTCGCTTTCGAACAGTGAGTAGAGACAAATGCAGCTAGCTTTTCATCTACCCTCTAATCCCTCCAATCAGGGCTCGGCGCTCTGGCGTCCCCGCGTGCCCTCACCTCCTCCTCCCCCTCAGTTTCTGTCCGTCTTCTGCCGATCAGCTGGTTTCGCCTGCAGTAATTAAGGATGGCTTAAGAAGAGCCATGGCGTTCAATTTCATTTCATTTCATTAATTCTTCCGAAAGGACCCTCTCTCGAGGGATAATTATATGGATGGAGCGATACAACAAGTACTACAATTCGACCAGACAAGACAACAAGAAATAAAACGAACCCCCCCCCCCCCTGATAAACATGAAAGTCAGAAATAACTGAAAACATTGGTAGTCGAATTACACATACAAATAATCAATGATATTGAGTTCTATAAAACCTCAGGGTTAGAAATAAAAATTTTCCATCCTGGGAGACCGTTCCAGTTTACAATCGTGGGTGGCAAAATAATTTGATAAATGCGTTAGTCAAGCCGGAATGCACTGAAAATTGCAAGAGTTGTTAAAGACGACGAGACGTCCGTACAGGAATACGAATAATGCAGGAATTTACTTCTAACGGTATAGAATGAGAGTGACGACGAAATTTACGTAATAAGCGGCGTGATTCAAGCGTGGATAAATTTAAGCTTGTTTTATATTTAGTGACTGTAGCTATGTAATCATAATTTCACAAAACGTAGCGGGCTGCACGGTTTCAAACTGGCTGAAGCTGAGTAGTAAGAGAATTTGGTTGGGATTTCAGATTGCAGCAGAGTATTCTAATTTTATTCATATAACAGTTTTGTAAGCCAGTTTTCTAAACTTTGGAGGGCTGAACTCAGGCAGCGCCGGACATAGTGAGGGTGTTTTCTGCGTCCAAGGAAATGGTTTTATGTGGATAATCTATGTCATATCGAGAGGTAGTGACACTGAGATATTTCAACTTATCAAATCTTTGGTTGTCCTCGTCTCGTAGAGCGTACTACAATGATGAAGGGACTCTCCTTCTAGAAAATCGAATTAGATTTGAATTTGGGTTTCTTTTGTGACATCCGTGAGTTGCTACAGCATTGAGAAAAGTTAACGAGGTATTCTCTAATGAGTGCTTTCTCGTTTGCTGTATTGATTTCGCAATACAGTACACTATCATCTGGAAAAATATGTGTTCGAAGAAACTGAGCTCGGCTCGGTAGGTCATTAATGAACAGAAGGAAGAGAAGAGGATCAAAGAATGTGTGCCGAGCCATGCCGGAACTGACGTTAAATAATTTAAGTTCATGTCGTTTTAATACCGTGAATTGTGCTCGCCACAATAATATTTCCGACTATAGATGAAGATGAGAAAGTTTTAAACTTAAACAAAGATTTGGAACGCGGTCAAAAGCCTTTAAAAATCTAAAAATACTGAATCTGCTCCATCCTATTTCATACGCCCAAGAAAAAGCGTGACTTGCGCGAGCAGCAGAAGCTTTAATTTAAAGTTCAAATGTTGTTTGGGAGTGGTCTATTACCTACGTATTTTCGCTCTTTTATTGCCTTTCGTTTTGCTGTTATAGAATCATAATTGTCTATCTCAACTTGCATACCAGCATTAAGAAAGTTAAGTTTGAGTAAGATATGGCATACGGTGCTTTTCTCTAGACTTGTTTCTTGTCCGTTGTCTCTCCGGCACATCTAGGAGCCACACAATATTGTATCGCTTCACACACAACGCAGAAGAAGAAGAAATACCAGCATGAACACGCCCCAAGCCAGTCTCGCTTAGCACTGCCTAACTCGCCTCCTGGTCCCGCTGTGACTGCAGCGCCACCTCAGGCCTCTGCTACAGAATTGGGCGACCCGACACCCAGCCCTTCTGGAGAGGCCGACATGAGTGGCACCCCTCCCAGTTCTAGTACACCCTCATCGTAGTCTTTCTGTAAGCGCGACAACACCGCAGTGGGTATGCGCGTGAAGAGCACGGGACACCAAGAGCCATTACTTGCACGGACGCCTACCTCTTGTGAACTACAGTTAGGGACGGCGTCACACATGCGTTGGAACGCTTAGTGAGATCGGTTTATTTAGGTTTATTACGAGGAGGGCGGGGAATGGTTCATTGCGCACAATACTTGAAAAAAAAAACAACCTTGCGCAAGTAAAATGCATAAGAAACCTTGGGCTGCCTACTATTCATTGAAGCAACACTATACAGCATTTCAATATCGACAAGTGCTTCGCCCAGCTTGTCAACTCCTCAGCCCAGCACACGCATGATCGCCGCTTCGAAAGCGAGCAAATTACGCGCCATACGCACGAACACTGAAAATGAAATCGGCCAGAAGTCTTTTTTTTTTTGAAAGGTATATAAAAGTAATTATTTACGTATCCCTTATCAACTTTTATATTTTTGTCAACCATCGAACGGTTGCAGAGTATTGTTGATGCTCGGAATGAACCTACATGTCATCAGGCTACAGTCAAAGTCGTTCTGTACTGATCGGAACCTCTACAGCGATGAATCAGTATGGCCAATCTCAGGGGCGTACTAATTCCTCATTGTATATTCGTTCACAATAACATCAATTTTTTCTTGCTTCGCTGCGCCTGGTTGGGAGGAATGCCTTAATTGCTATGTGCACGGTTACGTACCGTACAAATGTCAGTATTGTATTTTAGACTGTCCGTTTATTTATTTCTTTTCTGATACTGCTAGCTTCGTCGAGGCTGAAGCAGTTGTAATACAAAAACACAAAAACACAATAACAAAATTTCGGCAGCGTTCTGCTGCACTGCAATGCCAGCAAAATATCTTTAACAGGGCCAAACTGCCGTGTTATTATCACCGGCGGAAAAAACAAATAGCCCATCAAAACCATGAAAACAAAACTAAAGCAGAGTCAGCTTTGAGGTTGACGTGCCAAACCAACGAGGGGTATCTGGCACGCCCCAGCGGAACACTGACGATTAATTTCGACAACCGACGCGCAACCGACGCGCAACCGAAAGATCGATTACACTACGCCTTCTCTGCAATGAGCCTCCGTCAGATTGCGGAAACCTCGGCCATGATTCGAACCAGCCACGTGGGGATCTGTAGACCGGCGCTTTGCCTCGGAGCCACCGGGGCGGCTGGCAACAGAACAAGGCACTGCGTTCAACCCATGTGAAATGCGATCACAACACCAGATGTTTTCAAGCCAAGGTCGTGGTCGTTCGCAATTTTACAGCGAGATACACGTGCGTGGCGCAATGCAGTATAGAATAATTACTTTTGTTTTCGTGCTGAAGACGTCATACATTATAAACACATTTTTTTATATGTATGTTCTTGCTTAACATTTCTAGAGCATTTTTTTCTCTTCCATTGGCGCAGCTGCTGGCATGCAGGGTTTTCTTCTTCTTAAATTGGACATTGTTTATTCCTTGTTTATTTTATTTGCATAAAGTAAATGCACAGGATACTGAAGGCTTGGGGAAAAAGCTGCCACAAGCTAGGCCAGCTTGACAGTGTCTCAGGCCCCCACATTGGCATTTACGCAGCACTATAAAACTTATTAACATACCACACCATATGGTTTTAAACTGGTGAACGCCTCATAAGTAAGGTATTCAGTAAAATATTTTCTTTTTCTTTATGTCGTACTTTCATCAATCGCAAACAAACGACTAACTTACGAAGAGCAATGAAGCTATGCCACAAATTTAACTGGGACCATTTTGTCCGTGTTTACTTCTGGGACCATTTTGCCCGTGTCCATTTTGACCGGGACCATTACGTCCGGATCCCGCATAAAATAGCTTGCTACTCATAACTTGGCTTTGCGAGAGCACAGCAAAACTGCAGGTGCTCACCACAACGATAAGTTTCATCTACTAGGTATCAAGCCGCGCTTTGCGATGAGGATATGTCATGGGGAGAAAATCTGGACTACGTGGCGAGACGCCTACCAACGGCATCTGCTTATATAAACCGCCTTCTTCTTCTGAGCGGTGCGCGTACAAGCATTTAGGCAAAACATTTAAGCAGCCACTAAAAAGGACAGGGCCCTGAGGAAACTAGAACGTTCCGTTCTGCCAAATTATTTCACAACTTTAGGTAGAAGTGTGCGGCTTTTTTATGTTCGATATTATTAAAACCTGCTGCCAGATCGACTTTTGGATTTGCAGTCACTTAAGATTATTATGAGATAGCTAAGAGAGTGGTGCGATATCTTTGTTGATTAACGAAATTTCCAACCTCTAGTTTTTTAGTTGGTGCGTTGTTGTGTGTTTACCTATTGTTATTTCAAAAGTTTCAAACTAACAGTTTTTGTAACTTGTTGGGTTTTGCAAGACATAACCAAGTTTTTTTTTAGTTGAATGCATGCCTGTATTTTCCTTTGTGTTGTGTGAGAGTATCAACCTCCTATCCATTGCAAGAGCGTCCTACCCACAAGAACACGTGCTTTTGCGGGGCTGGATAATTCATTTACTAGTTCATTATGCAACACACTTAGGTATTTATGTATATCTCCTTTTTTCGCTTAACGCAGGGGTGGTCAAACCAAATGACGCCGGGCCTATTGTTGTCAAGTCGGGGTCTGAGACAAGGTGGAATGCAAGGTCAAAAGCAGTAAACCCGGCAGCACGTACCTTGAGAATGTACTTGAAGTTCTACAGAAAATGGCCCCCAACGAAGGAAAGGAGTGGCGCAAGCCTGTTGCCTAGCCGGGTGCTGAGTTAGGAGTTCCTGATTTTGCTCTGCTTTTTAAACAAGCTATTGACTCGCATAGATCGCGTTCGAGAATGGCTGAGAGATCAAAAAATACTCGAGGTGCAACTAAGCACTTAATAATTGGGGGTCATGTGGATATTTATACAGCATGTAGTTGGTCAGCCCTTTCAAAGTTGCGGCGAGTCACTCGCTGTAGATAAGTAATTTCGCCAGTGCAGAACAACCGAGCCTGGGGTCTTTAACGTGCACCACGCAGTAGTGATACATGACCGCACGCCGGTGCGATGCTTATTCAGATCGAAACGGGCAGGGGCGGGGATTGAACCCAAAATCTCTGTGTTCTGCAGCGCGAGCTTTCGCTCTACGTGCTCCGAGGCGCTAGCCCACTCTGCCACCGAACCACCCTAAGCACTTCTTATAAGTTGTGAATGCGAAAGCATGCACGCAGCTCTTCCGCTCTTTCTTTCGTCGACGGTCGAGCGCGCTCGCTGCCCTCGGCGCGCTGACCTTGGGCGTGGAGCGGTGGAGCCGCTGCCTCGCGGACACGCAGCGCCATAGGGTGGCCGTTGTTGAAACTGACGCGCAGTGGCCAATGGGAGCCTCGTCGACGCGCGCCGGCCAATGGGTACCGAAGCCGAAATCTATCTGCTTTACTTCGCTCCTTTGGGTTCGAGGAAACTAGGTGCCGTTGTGTAGGCTTTTCACGGAGTTTCATATAGCTGGGCACTGGCTTCACTTGGAGAATGGGTTTAAGGTGTCGTTTTGCGCGGCTTCAAAGCTGATGACGTCGGCTCGATCTAAGGGACAGTTAATGCTTCCGCATTAAAAATATTCACAATGCCGCCTTAGAAATGATAGCGCTCCGAGATAACTTAGATAAAAAGAAAGACTAGTAAGCGAGTCACTTGACGAAGGGTTTCGTCCCCGTGAAGAGTGGGCATCAAAGTCTAGAAAACACGTGAGACCTAAAAAAAATGCCTGGGGAAAATCGAAAGGACGTTTAATGACCAAGCAGTAAATGTAAATCGGCGTAAAGTATACACTAAACCATCTTCATATAAAAAGCGATGACAGGTTCACAAGCCTTCATGACAAGGATGTCAAGTCTGGCCTTCCCTGGATATTGGGGGACTGTGGTACGTTTTACCGACAAGCAGAACAGAACAATATACTTTTAGATAATTGTACATCTGTGACGGCGACGGAATTATCTGTACAAAAAAATTTTAGGCTGCAGGTTGTTGGTCTTAAAGCGGACGGATCCTAAGGCATCAAAACCTAAAGAACACCTTTACCTTTTTGTCCAGTATGAACATGAGAGTCCCTTCCCTAATCTTCCCATCGCTATTCAGGTACTGATTACCACATCAGCTTCCATCGCTGACTGTGGCAAATCCTTCATCAAGTTGAAATTTATACTTTCATATCTCCTGCGAACTTTCCGGGCCAGGAGAGGCATTGTGATCTCGCTCTGCTGAGTGGAGTGTGGGAAGAAACTGAGGAAACGGGCTTTGATGACGCTTTATATAGATCAATTCACCTGAACGAACGCAAGAAATCTCATTACGTATTTGTTATGTGGCGACATGATGCATTAATTTTTGTTTTATATTTGTTTTGCGAATAATAAAAGGTGGTAAATGCAATGTCAGAAACCTAAACCACACTACTCTGTTTAAACTGATACTGTAACCTTATCTACGCGTCTTCGAGGTTGATCAAACTGTTAACATGGCCAATCGTTTTCTATTTATTTGTATGCAGGTCAAATGTATTTAGAATTAATAAGTATTTTTTGAACATCAACTTGGTCTTTTTGCAACAAAATATGGGCGCCAAGCGTTTATTTGAAGAGGGCTGACAGGAATTTGTGTTTTGGCATCTCCTTTCCTTTTTTTAATCTGTGTCCAGTATGATGCAATAGGATCTATGTGCTGAGACACAGCTAGTCTGCTTTGGAGGATACGCAGGATTTTACACAATTCATCATCATCAGCAGCAGCATCAGGGGCGCGAACAATTACTTGCCATGACCGCCAGCACCCATGGCACGCCACTCAGCTATTGTCTCTAATCTCTCTTCGAGCGCGTTCGAAAGCATTCGATCACCGGCGTCCGGCGTTCGACGTTCGCTTTCAAACAGTGAGCAGAGGCAAGGGCAGCTAGCTTTTCGTCTACCCTCTAATCCCTCTAACCAGGGCTCGGCGCTCTAGCGTCCCCGCGTGCCCTCACCTCCTCCTCTCCCTCAGTTTCTGTCCGTCTTCTGCCGATCAGCTGGTTTCGCGTGCAGTAATTAAGGATGGCTTAAGAAGAGCCATGGCGTTCAATTTCATTTCATTTTATTTATTCTTCCAAAAGGACTCTTTGTAAAGGGCAATATATATGGAGGGAGCAATACAACACATACTACAATTCAACGAGACGAAACAACAAGACATAGAACGAACACTTCTGATAAACATGAAAGTCAGAAAGAACAAAAACATTGGTAGTCGAATTACACATATAAGTAATAAATAATATTGAGTTCTAAAAAACCTTGGGGTTAAAGATATAAATATTCCATTCTGGGAGACCGTTCCAGTCCACAATCGTGAGTGGCAAAAATTTGACAAATGCGTTGGTCAAGCCGGAATGCACTGAAAATTGCAAGAGTTGTTAAAGACGACAAGACGACCGTGCAGGAATACGAATAATGCAGGAATTTACTTCTAACGGTATAGAATGAGGTTGACAAAATTTACGAAGTAAGCGCCATGATTCTAGTGTGGATGAATCTAGGCTTGTTTTCTTTTCAGTGACTGTAGCTGCGTAATCATAATAAGATAAAAGGCTGCTCGGTTTAGAACTTTCTCAAGCTGAGTAGTAAGGGAATTTGGTGGGCATTTCACATTGCAGCAGCGTGTTCTAATTTTAGCGAACGGAAGGTTTTGTAAGCCAGTTTTCTAAATGTTTGAGGGGCTGAACTCAGGCGGCGCCAGACGGAGACGAGGGTTTTTGCTGCGTTCAAGGAAATGGTTTTAATGTGCATATTCCATGTCATATCAAGAGGTAGGGTGACACAAAAATATTTCAACTCATCAAATTTTTTATTGTTCTCGTTTCATAGAGCGTACTACAAGAAGGGACTCTCCTTCTCGAGAATCAGATTGGTTTGAATTTGGTTTGTTTTATGACATCCGTGAGTTGCTACACCAATGAGAAACATTAACGATGTCTTCTCTAATCAGTGCTTTGTCGTTTGCTGTAGTGAGTTCGCAATACACTACACTGTCTTCTGGAAAAATACGTATGTTCGAAGAAACTGAGCTTGGTGGGTCATTAATGAACAGATGGAAGAGAAGAGGATCAAGGAATGTGTGCCGAGCCGCGCCGGAAGTGACGTTAAATAATTTAAATTCATGTCATTTTAATATCGTGCACTATACTCGCCACAATATTATTTGAGGATATAGATGACGACGAGAAAGTTTTAAAATTAAACACAAATTTGGAACGCGGTCAAAAGCCTTTAAAGATCTAAAAATATTGAATCTGTTTCATTACGAGATTGAAGGTTACGAAGAAGGTCATGTGTAATTTCGAAAAAATATGTCTCGCAGGAATAACCTCGGCAAAAGCCATGCGGTTTTCGTAAAAAATATAATTGTAATTAATTCATATGCGCCATTACATGGAACTAAGTTATATGTTCGAGAGGTTCGAATGAAACTGGGGTTAGCAAAATGGGACAATAAAAATGCGAAGAGGAGTCTTCACTGTTGTGGACCAAAACTATCCTACTCATTTTCCAATAAAAAAAGGCAACCTTCGAACAGTGATTACATAAATCTTAGTTGCAAAACTTTGCAAAATGTAGATTTAGTATGTTTCACGTTTTCGTATTATATGTTACCTGGTACTTACTCCTGAGGATCAGAAGAGTTTTAACCCTTCGTTGAGAGTGGCAAAGCCAAAATATAAAAGATTGGTAGGGTCCCCGCGCTGGCCGCTAACAGTTGATAGCTTCTGCGAGAAAACTCTCGCTCGTGAAGATGAAACAAAAAAAAAAGGTCCTAACTCCGAAAACAGCTCCCTCTAAACTGGGTTGCCAACCTCATCAACTGATTTAACATTACGGTTGCCGTCTTTTGACAAGATTAAATTCCAATTTTGTTTGAAGTCTACTGAAGTATAGTTGGTAGGTCCAGAATAAAATATTTTCTTTTTAGGAATCTGATTAGACCCGTATAATTTTTAAAACAAGCATAATGCTTTTCCTAACACTAGAAGAGGTGGTAACTCTACAAAAAACCAGTATAACTTTTCCCTATCTAGATTATAAAACTGGAAATATAAAATCCAGATATAATCCAGATAGATTTCCAGTTCCATAATCGAGACATCGAAAAGTTATACTGGGTTTTTGGTAGAGCAGCTTTGCTTTCCAAAAGATACATTTTTGTTTATTGTCGAGAGACTTTTGTGCTTTATTACATGAGGCCTAACAACCATGCCTTCGAATCCGCACATAATGTGCAACTTGTTTGACACGTGGCCAAATGACTATTTATGGACAAAAATGAGCTATATTGAAGTCCCGTAATACGCTTTCAGTCGGTATTTTATCTAACACAAGCACGGGCAGAATGACTGGTAAAAGTTTGTGGTCGCTGAATTCATTGCTCTAGGTTAAAGAATGAACAAAATCGGGCTAGGAGGTGAATAAAACGTCCAAGATATCTTCACCACGGATTAGGCTTTGGACTGCCAGGTTGCAGAGGTGGTCGCATTTTCACGCTCTCCCGAGAAGGCGTTTTGTTTTTAAGAATTTGTTTATACGTTCTGGCATGTGCTGAACCTAGTTTTTCTATGATGGGCGGAGTTGTATCTCTCCCACGGCGGGTGATTGCACGCAAGTGTTTCAACCCAAAGGCAGTGGCACAGACTCACAAACCTACAAAGCCACCAGAGCCCCTAAGTGCAGTTGTGAACGGGCAGGCCGTTTCGTAAACCAGACGAAGTGCCGTGGACGCGGATCTTGGGTACAAGCCACACCGGTGGAAACTTTGCATCATGTTTAGTCAACTTAAGCCCCCGTTCACATATTTGGAACCGAGTAAGATCGACTGAACCAAGACTTGTTTTTAAGCCTCTTGCGATGTTTTCGAACCGCACGCGCTGCTGCGGAGCTGCTCCTAAGACGCCGCAAGAGGCTTAGGACCAGCTGCAATTGCAGTTTTGAAGCGGGAGTGCACTGAGATTTTACAAGCTTACTCAGATACAGTTGCACCAACACTTTTACAATTCAAACAAATTTGCATACTTCCTCGGGTACGCAGTGCTGACTAGGCTGTATTAGAAGTCAAGAAACGAAAGGCACTTTTCAAGTTGCCTGTACCATTTTCGCTTTTTTCCGAGTTCATCAAGGAGACATTTTACGTGGTGTCATGCTAGCATAAAATTTGATTTGGTAGTCGTTGGTGGTTCGCCGTTTCTGTTTATCATGCGAGTCCACCAGGAACTATGCATAAAGAGCAAAATAGAGAGATCAGAGGGAAATGTGTTTGGATTTTCCACAAGAAGAAAACGAATAGAGTATGCGTTGATCTACTAGTATTTTTTATAGTCTTTTAAAGTATATTTCAGAAAAAGTATGAATCTGTGCAAAAAATAACGCAATGCTGAATAGTCTCTGGCGTGTTGCAGAAAGGACAGTTCACAGATTACGGTACAAAAATGTCTTTGTCGCGTAGCCATGGTCTTACGGGAAGTGTGTTAGTATGAAGCTTAAAGAAATTTTTTTTTTTAGGTTTGAGGAACAAGCTGTTTGCGAACTCGTTTTAAAATATCTTGACCTGCACTATTTCGATATTGGGTGCGGTATAAAGGGTCTGGAAATAGCGAATCTATTAGGTTATGGTAGAGCTCCTTTCTGGAAACAGTCAACAAATAATAAAAAAAATCGCACTTTCAAAAACTCAAAAGCTTCTACAACTTCTTTGAGACAGCCAAAAGGTCGAGGCATTGTCACATGGACGGATGAAACAACGAAGTTGGGGAGGAGATCAATCAAGTGAGCATGGAGAAAGTTCCTAATGAACGGGCGAGAAGACGTTCTAGGGAACATGAAACGTGAAACAATCGTCCGCACAAAAGGTGACCTAAGCCTAGTCCTAGCGCTTTGATAGACCGAAACAGATTGTCACGCCGCATTTGCTCCCATGAAGAAGCCCATATGAAGGTCGCAAATATTCTATGAAAACGCTGAAGGTGTCCTCGGGCACAGCGAATAACCTGAAGCACGTACCACAGTTCGGCGACTATAGGAAAATATTACATGCAGTAGCACGGCCAAACACCGAAAGCTTACTAGGCTTCAGTATGTTCGCTCGGCGCTTAGGTTTTTCGACACTTTCTGTCCAGTAGCGTGAGCTCTTTCGAACACATTCCAGAGGCGTGCCAAGGTATGCCATTCCTGCATAATCCGAGGGAGTTGTCCCCCAAGTCCCATACCAAAGTCTACAGCACTTGGATGTATTAACCAGTGCTCCGGCTGCCTTACGATATCGCTGGGTTAATTGTATTGCAGCATCGTTACTTTGATTATCAACAGAAAAAAGCTACATCATCAGCATAAGCCAGAGCTTTCAAGTAGCTTGCACTTCGTGAACACCTACAAGGATATAAGGACGACGCTGACGCTCATCATGCAACAAGTTACTTGACAAGAAGCGAGCCGAGGTGACCCTATTTTAATGAAAACTAATAGCAGGGAACCTACCAACCGTGCAATTGCATGTGAAAGATTCTTGGTTGATTCAAATTAATTTTCACTCTTTTGCTCGGATATACAGTAGACCTTTCCTCGTCTATTTTGCATTCTCTATATGTGCCCGGTTCTTAGCCAGTTAGAAGTATCCTTCGTTATTTTATAACTTCTGCTGTCTCTTCTGTCTTCGAGTTTCATGTTTTCGTTTAGTCTGTGCCCCAAGTTTCAGTATAACTTGGCTAAAAATACAAAAAAGTCTAGGTGATCACTGCTTTCTCTCAAACTGGGAGACATCTTTCGTGAGATTTGGAATATTATGAACAGCTGACCTGCCGTGCAAGATCCCTGAAGTAGTCGGGGTTCTTGGCCCTACAAATTCTTTTACAGGCCTTGCTCCTCGAGACATGTCCTGGTGGGCATGGTTCGAGTCTGTGCCAATGTCACCGTGTTAAGAGCCTGGAAAGAATTTTTATCTTGTCATAAGGTTGTGTATGTTTACCTACTCATGGTTGTGATACAAATGTGAATAAAAATGTTTTTCACTGTCAACAAAACATTCCCGAAAGCGTTGCGTTAAGCTGTTGTGCCGTATTGTCCGGACTATGTTCCGCAGGGGCAAATTTGGGGTCAAAAATGAAAGTTTTTGCTCAGATATCTGCACCCAGTGCATACACATAGTCCGCACCTGGCGCTCAATCGACACGAAAATCTTCTCGTAGACGGCACACCTTAAGAAATGTCTGCTTTTAAGCTCTCAAAGAAGCCTATTATATACATAAATGATCATTAACATAGTCTTTCATTCACAAAATCCGTCTCGTCTCGTCATAATCAAAAATATTGGAAAACAAAATTTCTGTACAGTTTGCACGCATAGATACCCGTTCGAAAATGTCAGATATGGCCCTGATATACTTTATATATACCCATAGATTACAATATAAGGAGTCATATATGGCCATATACCGCTATAGGCTTCTTGCACATAACGTCATTTCCGATGCCCTCCAGAGAAATGGGAAGAAGGAGCTCCCCTCTTATCAGGATCCTTCTTTGTGCCTCCCGGATTTGCACAGGCGTCGCTATTCTCCTCCCAGAAGATTATAGAAGATTAACCCGCCACTCAAAATTCTTACAAAAGCAGCTTCCCTCTCCTCCTTTTATATGGTGTTCAAAAGTATGCGATGTGACGTCAGTGCAAGGAGCCTATATATGGGAGCAGATACGGCCAGACATCGCCATATGAGTGGGCAAATACTGCCTTATATGGCGATATAAGTGCGTAAATACGGCCATATATTGCCATACACGCGTGCAAATACAGCCATATATCGCTGTATAAAAGTTCAGATACTGCCATATACACCATATATAGGTAAAATATATCCCCTGATAATGACATATGGGCCCGTTTCGGTCGTGCAAGCAAAATGTCATACGTACTCGCGAAGACATTAGTTGATTTATCTATATTGCATGAGTCTCATGCAACTGGTTAACTAATGTTAACATCCTAATATGAAGCTATTTCAGATAATTGGACCAATTAATCAATTGCGCATTTTGAAGATTGAAAGACAAATGAAATTTGGTTGTATGTTTGACGTGTGACAATATGACGATGTGCATAAGGTCGGAAAGCGAGTTAATCAAATAATCAATTTTAGATCGCAGCTCCTGGTCACCTCTTTCCGCGTTGAGCGGTGTCGGCGTCGCCATCAGTGTAACCGCTCCGCTAAATTTAGCGGGAAATTGAATTAGTGCTTATGTCACGTGACGTCAATTTTCCCGCTAAATCTAGCAGTGAAACTAGTTTTGTTCATGTTTCCCCACTAAATTTGACGGGGAAATATGAACCGTTAGCTAACTGAAGATGCAAGACGCTACTCCGTCGTCCCGAATCCTTTTCCCTTCGAACGGCTCCGAAGCCTGTTGCGCCCGGTGTACCCTACGCAGCAACTTTCAAAAACCGTTCGCGCATCATCGCAACCTTCCGTTTGCGAGTGTCGGCGATGGATCGTGTGTTGAAAGTCGGAAGATGCGCTGTCCGTGGTGTCTTTTATGTGTAACTCTTGTCGTAAAAAACTTTAGATTTAAAAATGCGAACCTAACAGTGTACACATTATTTTAAATTTATTGGTAAAAAGATATATATATATATATATTTATTTATTTATCTATCTATTTGTGGACATCGTGTGCAAAAAAATAGTCGCGCTTATTTTTTCCTTTAAAATTATAATGTGGGTTATACGGCGTAAAACATAGTATCTTCAAACTTGCATCATTTTGGGTCACTTTCGGGCTGGACAGCCTCTTTGGAAGTTCAAAAGCTGGACTTCATAGAGCTGTCCTGTTCACTCGGTATTGACAGCAGGATAGAGGCTATGCATGTTTTAGGCCACTCGTGTCTCTGAATAGGGTCACGTGACTACAGTCTAGAAGCTGGCGATAAGGCAGAGCAGGGCACCTGCCTGGAGCCCAAGGCCACACATAGCATTCACTGTACCTTGGAAAGTGACAAAGCCGCTCGCTGTGGTCATTGATGCCCCAGAAGATAAGCCTTTTGTGTGTGCACTTCCGTTTTGGCCTTTCCTTCTCTCTTTTTTTCTCTCTCCCTAAGCTGAAAGCGTGGTAGAAGGTGCTTACTTGCCAAACCAATCAGCCATAGACTTTTTATCGCTTGACTACGCTCTCTGTGCGCAAGAAATGGCGGAAGCGTAGTCGTATGGTTAGACGGATGACGCATTAGCCGTTGGCAATCTCGAAATGCATGTTTGCGGATGCGGACCTAGTTTGGCGTATGGCGCGCCCTGTGTGGCTGCTGTGGATTCTGCTTGTGTAGTAAAAGGTATCTCGGTCGAAAAGTCCTCCCCGTATATCGGCAACAAGCGATTTCAACAAAGAAGCCCAAGAATTGTTTGTGATGCGTTTATTGTTCGGGTTTACAAATGACAGCTTGTGCTACATCGTGTTGAATCTTCACGGACACGTTCCTTCTCGTTGTTGTGTTTGAGTGGATCTGCCGTGCCCATGTCGACATATATCTCGGATTACACCTTTCAAGTCCGGCTATCGTCAACGTAAGTGCGCTGCCACCTAACTCGCGACAATTGATCGTTTTCCTACAGGTACTCTTCCAGATTCATCTAGAATTAGGCCGTGTCGATCTCCTGGCAGCCGGGAGAATAATTTCCTCGAAATTCTGCCAGCAGTCACCTGCCATTGGCCGTCTGAAATCATGTTCACAGCTGCAGGTAGAATACTGGATTTTTTATTCTCCCTGCGTTTCGTGATAACACGCTCCACGTCCACCTTCTCGTGGATACACGTTTTATGGACACACGCTTTGTCAACATTAACGGCTCATCGACATTCGTTACGCGAATGTCGATAATCCTGCTTTCCCTGGGAACCAAGTTGAGCGAAATCAGGAGTGGCGTAAAGCGCTGCTCATGTAAAAATTAATAAAAGTTGGTACATGCTAAATATCCAATTGATATTTTTCTTATACAGATGAAAAGTCACTTTTTGTAGATTTTTGTAGAAAATAACAATATATATAAAGGCTGCCTTATCTGATTGGAAGATATCTGACCTTATATGGGAGGCAGATATACTCTATCTGGCAGACCCAGATATGGATATATAAAAAATTGTACATATCTCGCCAGATATAAACTGATATGCTTTATATGGCCGGATGTGCCCAATTTTTTATATACCCTTGTTTTTATATAAGTCCAGATGCCATTTTTGTAAGGGTAGTCCGCACAGATAAAATTTTAACTTTTAAACGTGTATAGTCTACGGACCATAGCCCGGAAAATACGGTACACTCATGAAAACGCTTGAAAACATGCAAGCAACCCTTTGTTTTACTAATTTATGTATGTACAAGAAATATTACAAGACAAACTTTATTCGGTGAAGCAGAAATTAAGCACTGAGAGGCATGGATTATTTTTCCAGGAAATAAAGATGGTTCTAATAATGGCAACGTAATGTGTGTCACAGGTGTTTTCTTTGCTACATGACATTTTCTTCATTAATGTCCCACACAGGAAAGTATGACTCAAGCCCCCACCCAATATTTCAAAATCTTGCATGTTGATTGGACATCTTGAACCTGAAAGAGAAATGAAGCTTTTATAACTCTCCATCCAGCTGAACATTGTCATGAAAATTTGACTAAAATTACGTGTCATCAGCATAGGAGACATTTATGCAGGACATTTAGCCTAGGATAACCTCTTTTCGTTTTCAACTGCCTTGCCGTGCCCCTCTTTCTGAGAGCATCTCACGGCACATCAGTTCAAATTCGCAGAAAAAGTTATATTAATCAGCAGGAGAAGGCCCAGTAACTGCAACCTACTGTCTCGGTGAAGTGGGACAAAAATACCTGGTAATATATCCACGAGGTCTTTGTACAGGTCGTGTCTTGGCATTTTCCCTCTTCCTAAAAATGTGTCTGCCCGTGCGTTCACGTGCCTGCGCATGCCCTAGGCACGGGATGCCAACAAAACCTTCACGTGACCTATCGTCAAGTTATGCTGCGGTGTCGAGTCATGTGGCACAACGATACATTACACCGTGCAAGAGCGCTAACTGACGTCCCGTTCAGGTCACGTGACGTCAGTTACTATTTTCTGATGAGTTTGACGAGCGTGTTAGGGTAATACTGACTACGAAGAAAGCAAAACACAAACAGGGGAGAGAGACAGACATGTACAAGCTCCTTCAACAAAAAAACGTGGGGTGCAAGCAAGTTGGGGAAGGTTGAACATGGTGAGTTTACCTGAGACGGGGGTTTTTCTGAACGGCAACAGATACACACGACAAGTCCCTTCTTCACTCCCCGTTATGGTTGTTTAATGTCTTTCAAAGGTATTTACACAATCGCTCCTTCAGCACTGCATAGCATGCATCACGCGACATTGGGGATAGAGGATCGCTGCAGTATTTAATTATTTATACCACTTTTGGTTAACGTCGCTTTTAAATTCAAGCTTTAAACACCTTGTCACTGCTCTCTCAATCCCTTATTTTATCTTTTCTATGTCTGTGAGCGTGTTTGTATTGTAATCAAGCTCGCTACTAGTTGCTCGCAAACACCGTTAACAAAAATATAGTGAAGACTGTGGAAGCATTTTCAATAACATACTCGCCGAATTTTCATTATTTCATTATCTAAAACGTTTTACTTATTTTGTTGTGAAAGCGAATACGGGCACGCAACTTCGTTAAACTTTTACGTTTAACAGCGTTTCTAAAAGATATCTGAGAGTATGGAAGGCACAAAAAATAGATTTGAGGCGACCAGATTTTCACTCGTCGCGGCTTCATTCATTAATCATGAAAGTGTGACCTTATTCCTCTAAATATAACGAACCTGTCAAAACTAGCTGCACTGAGCGAAGCATCTGTTCCTAGCTGTGGTTTAATTGCAGGAGCGTTTTCGGCAAAAAAGCAGCCTTTTTCTCGAACAACGCATTTAGTTTAGAACATTGTGACTCTATATTATACATTAAGCGCTGAAGCACGTACTTAGCTCGTCAAAAAAATTGTAGTCCTCGTTTTATTATTCGGGTCACAAAATGAACTCGGCCCATGTTCATTCTTTATATTTCGCTTTTATGGTTTCCGACATAAACCATACAACACTGTAGTTCAAAGTTTAAAAATTCGCAAAACACAGATTAACAAAAGAAACGGCAATTTCAAAAAGACTCCCACTTTTAATTTTTTTTCAAAAGAAAGCGCTTTATTCATAAAAAAGCACAATTATACTGCCCGGGACAGAGATAGCTCAAAACAAAACATTGATGTCTTGCGTTTATTTTAGTTGGTCTCCTAAGTGGGTGCCCGACATGCGCGCATTCCTCATATTATAGCCACCGAAGGCTTAACACCCTTGTTAGACGGTGTCGTGGTTCAGGTCAAAAAATGTCTGAGTGAAATAGGAGAGTGCACAGATCGACGGTGTAAATCAATTTATATAAAACAGCGATATACGTAAATAAAAAAAGATGACTAATGCCTAAGTATTTACACATGTACAGTTAGAAATGTCTTGAGCTCTCACGTCCCTCTTTAGGTCGCTGACATCAGGTGCTGGGGTCGCCAGTGTCCGTTGGAACTTGACGATGTATTGTCGACGGAATCCGATGCTTTGTACCAGGGGTCGTTGCCGAGGTATCTCCGGGCTCTGTTGGAGGTGTCCCAAGTTATGCCGAGGAATTATCCGCAGGGTACCAGGGTTCGCCGCCGTGATACCTTATGTCCCTTAGAGGGCTGCGGGTCCGAGTAACGGTGGAGTTGGCATGCGTCTGCGGTTCACGGCCGAGGGCTGCAGCTTTCTCGAGTCACCGTCAAATCCGTCTGCATCTGCGGGTCATGGCCGAGGTATGCAGCGTTCTCGGGGCACCGTCGAATCTGTCCCCTGCTCGAGCCAGATCTCCTCGAGCTTCTTCTTTTCTTCCTTTTCACTTTTTTCCGCCTGGCCTGGCACTTCTTCTTTCCTCTTCTTTTTTTCACCGCGTAACGTGACAGACGGGCACGCTCAAGGCCTTCAGAACGCGGACAGGTTTTAAAGAATCGGCGAATCGACTAGTTATCTCGCGCTTTTTTTCGATGTGCGATGATTCGTCGGTTTTTCAGAGTAGTTTTGAACGCACACGTCTGACATGGGTTTAAAAAAATCAGGACTTGCGAGTCTTGATCATCTTATCAACGCTCAGCAGCGAAAGAATTTGCGGCATTAGCTGATAGTTGATAACTCTGAAATATCAAATCGCGGAGCAGAAAGCCTAAACATAATCTCGCTTTCCTTTTATCCTATTCCGTTTGATGAGACGCGCACTGCGTGCCTTTAAGTGTTCAGTAGCTATAGCGTTTTACCTCTTATTATTATGTTATACTGCTCGACCGCGTATCGGTGATTTGTTATATTAATGAAAATAACTTTCCGTCAATTTTATTGACGTGGTTCTAAAAATAGACACAAAAATACAGATGCTGCTTTCTGGGAGCCTTATCAGATCGATTTTGACATTAAAATATTGTTTCTGTTATTTTTTTCTCTCAGTGTTAACACCTAGCTGGCTGCCACCGTGAAAGCACCCTTCGTAGGTTACAAGCAGTCTGGACTCGGTCGTGAATAGTGAGGGTTCCTTTTAATTATTATTTATGTGCGAATTTTGCTATTAAAAGTGTTTGAGCTCAGGTTTTGCAGGATGCTGATAAAAACACGTTTTAAGTACATGTTTAATTATTTCTGTTTTACAGCGGAGAAGACGGCATCAAAAACTACCTTGAAGTTAAAACCGTGAGCACCTTTGGGGTATTCTATACCTAGGATGTGACGCACATGTCTAACACACTGGGGCAGTAATTATACGTGTATTATCACTGCTGAAGCATTGTCACAGATTACGCTTGTTTCGTCTAGTTACTACATCTTTACTTCACTTTCCCGTATTTGTAACATATGACCGTAAAATAATAAATCGGCGAGACAACTAAAATCCTTTTGGCACTAAGTAAACATTCTATCTCAAATCGAAAATTCAAATTTTTGTTTTTTTGTATTAATTCCTTTTTTTCTTTAAAGCAATATTACACAATTTAAGACTTTGCTGCTGCACCAAGATTAATCTGGTGAAAACAACGATCAGAGACATCATAATGTTATTCACATTTGTGAATAAAAATAAAACGTTTTGAATTTATGCATAATACATTCATTCTAACTTGAAACTTACCCGATTCTTCTGACTTGTTCTTCGTGTGTTGATTGATATGCACCTGACTACTCTCGCTACCGATTTCTTCTTCAGGTTACAATCAAAATCACACAGAAGCACTTGTGAAGGAGCACCGATGCCTCAAGAACTTCCCGGGCTGTTTCCCAGAGCACCGTTTTTCTAAACCGTATTTTGCTACTAGATACCAAATAAAACCAGTCGTTTGTGTTTCTATCGTCATTCATCTCAGTCATCATTAAAATTTATTTTGAGGCATTTCCAATTATGATGCCAACTAATACGTTCACCTTTTCCACCCTTAAAAAAAAAACTTCACTTTACTGCAGAACACGCAGATAACAGAACACGGAGGATACCAATCACGGCGAATCATCGAAGGATCTTCGCAAATAGAGGAACTCTGAATAGGAGTATACGAGCATAGCGTTTCAATTCCTAATACACCCTTTCCAAAAGTCCGCGCCAAGGCCTGTCCGTCATTGCTTGATCACATTCTCTGAGAACGTATTGGCCACGAACGCGGTGTTTAGTTCGGCGTGTACTCGTATCCAATCAAGCGCTTTTGGTCAATGGATGGATGGATCTTAATTGCTATACCCTTTGTGACGGGCGGTAGCTTGTGCCACCTATCTCACGTCTTGCGATGGCGGACAAGCAATGGCGACCACCCAATGTTGCTTGATAAACTTTTGAAAAGGGTCTATTCTCCCGGCGCACATTGTATTACAGAGATCTGATCGTATTCAGGGCTTCGTCACTCGCCATGGGATCATGGTTTGCCGTGATTGGCGGTTCATTGACCCAATCTCCCTGGAGACTTAGACTTTAAGCAGCTGCTCGAGGCCGCCTACATGATAAAATAAACGAAACAGCTTTACCGAGGCTCGGAGTCGGTTGCACCAACTATTCGGTTCTCATCATCGAACGTTCTAT
The DNA here is from genome assembly GCA_037355805.1 of Ixodes ricinus. Classification (NCBI taxonomy): domain Eukaryota; kingdom Metazoa; phylum Arthropoda; class Arachnida; order Ixodida; family Ixodidae; genus Ixodes; species Ixodes ricinus. The sequence goes on from JAZHYW010009626.1 coordinate 85,382, forward strand.
TAATTGTGCTTCCGTCAATGTTTATAAGAGCAAAGTCAGACCGTGAACCTTGACGGTGTTGGTTTATGAGCACGATGACTCCAAGCTTCCATCATGCCTTTTAGATCCCATCGAACCTGCCGTTCGCAGCAGATAGTCTGTTGTGATCACGGCTAGGAACAGATCGCAACTCCAGAGCACTGGCGGGGCTGTAGTTCCATGAGGGTGGAGGAGACTGGGCAAGATTTTCCAGGATTTTCCTTGTGCCTGCTCGCGGACGATGGTCAGTGTGTTTAAATTAATTTATTGACTAGAAGTGCAACGCGGTCACCAGCAGGAGCATAGCAGGTGATCGAGATGTTGACGGTCCATCGCAAAACGAGCTGTTGATTTTTCAGAAGTTGCGGAAACCTGACAGAGCTTGCGTAGCTTCGTGGAGAGCGCGCGCGTTACCATGATTACTGGGATGCTAGCCGAGTTTTGCGGCTTTTACATTAGTATAACTCATTTTAAAATTCCACCCCTTCATTGAGATGCGGTAAAAGTGAGTAAACGCCACTTAAAAGGGTAATTGGCATGCATACGAGCACGGGCATATCTGAAGATATGGACGCCTCACCCACCATATGTTCAATGCACGCAGGGGCACGTTCTGATAATTTGAACTTCCCGCTACTCGAGAAGCACATGACAGGTACGTGGACGGCGCTCCGAAGGCTACTTCAGCAAATGTCGGCTTTGCTCGCGCCAGCTCAGCCCGTTGCTATATGAATACCATGCGTGACCAATCGCAGCGAGAACCGGCACGGGTAAAAGCGTGGCGCTACTCTGGCAGCTCGTTGGACATTTTGACTCGTTGTACCCCTTGACTCGCCGTGGATCTTTTGACTCGTTGAATCTCTTAACCAAAAGCGCCCCCCCCCCCCCAGCGTGACTCATTGACATACAGGCCGGATATTCCCACAAACAATCGCTACGCACTGCTGGCATCTCACCATCGAAGTAGAAGCAGGAATCGGAGCTTCAGTCGCAACCGCAGCCAGACCAGGGCCTGCGCAGGGCCAGCGCAAAGTCGGACAAGCATCCCCACAAGAGAAGGATACCACCGCCCTTAAAACCTAACGTTACATTCGCCGAAACCATGAATCGTTCATGGGGAAAACCAGCCGCCCAGGTGGCGTCGGCACCATTCTGGCGTATTCGCAAGAACTCTCAAGAGTTAGTAGGGAGGTTTCGTAGACCGTTTCCGCTGTCCCGCAATGCTCTTCGCAACCAGCTACGCTAGCCGGAACTCTACAGTCAAGGTCATCGGCGCGCCGGCGCAGTAGCGGCTGCTTCGTAGCGGAGGGCTTAGCGGAGGGGGAAATGCGGTCACGAAAACTCCCTAAGAACGGGAACACCCAATTTTCGAAGCTTCGCGGAAGCAATGGCCACCATGCCGGTCATCGAACCCCATCCGTCGCAGTCAACCACGACAGATCCTGTGAGTGGTCCGGCTCTCCCACCTCTCAACCCAATATCCACCCCCTTCCACCTATCTTCTCCTCTTCTCTCACTCTGAAGCTTTTACCGCTTACCTCAAACAGATAATCCAGTAAGTGGTAGAGCAGACTCTTGAACGCATAATCAGGGAGCCGCTCATACACATCATAAGCACAACACCTGCCCCTTACACACTACAATATGAGGCATTTCAAAGTCCCATACAGACCCTAGAAGAGAAGGTACAACCACACAAGGGCCCCGCGATACAGCCCGTAGAAACCACAATAGGCAACTAACCCTACAAGAGCGACACCACATCAGCACACAACAATACCACAGACACTAATAATCTGGCGATGGAACTGCAGAGGACTGCGTGGAAAGAGGGAGCACTTGGTGCAAGAGATGATTCTCACGGCCACTGAGCCCGATATCATCGTTCTCCAGGAAACTAGGGAATTTCCCCAATACGTGGCTACAACCACTTTGTAGAACCAAGTATTCGTCAAAAGAAAAGAGGCGCAATCGTACCCAACATCCCAACCATGACAACCACGTACGTAAGAAAATCCATTCCAACCATCCAAATAGAAACGGCGCACATCAATACCCACACCGCGGAGCACGTTGCTACGCGGTCAGACATCCGTCTACACACGCTCGATATTGTCAACTGTTACTGGACTCCAAATAAACAGAACTTGCACCGTGGCACAACTCAGATCTATACAAGTCAGGCCCAGCAGGCAGCGTTCCACACTTCTGTTGGGGGACTTTAACAGCCACCACGTAGCGTGGAGATATGCTCAAACAACTTCCCACTAGGCCGCAAGTTAGACAATCTCACAAGCAATCAGCACTACACGCTAGTGAACGGTACTACCCAAGCTGCAAGAATCGGCACGGCACAAGAACAAGGTACAATACTCGATCTCACGTGGATCAGGCGCCATCTCCCGGCGACATGGCAAAACACACCAGGATTCCCTGGGAAGTGAGCATTATATCCTGGAGATCCAAATTCAACTGCGTAAGAAACGCGAGCCTCGATTGCTAACCGCAACCGAACAAATATAGTGAACTGGCCCAAAGCCCACAGGGAACTTGAGGACTACAATGATCCCGTCAACGACCCGGAGGAATGAACCCGACTCATCCACACTACTATCCAGAAGAATACGAAGACGATAAGCAATACTGAAGACTATCCCGCATGTCGACAACAATCTTCTAGTCTTTTGCACTAAACAACGATGCTTAATCGAACGTTGGAAAAAGAACAAGCATAGCCAACAAAAACGTCACAGAATATACGAGATTACACAAGAAAGTCAACCATACGCAGAGCACTTAGCAATGCAATATTTGAACCAATTATGCGACGATATGAACGGGCAACTACACACGCAAGGCTGTGGCACATGTTTCGAGCGTCGCTTGGCCAACCGAAACCACGACACGCCCTGCAACGCTACCAGCTACAAACAGGCTGTACGATGAAAGATTTGATGAAGGAGATCCGGGACACTTTCTATCCAGCTTTTGACCCACAACCCATCGACATTTCCGCTGCCAATACTTCACAGGACTCGGGCATAAACTCCCCAAAGTATTTCTAAAAATTACTGAATTAGGGGTTTAGGACGACGCTCAACAAGGTTCTAATTGGAACCATGTCTATTTTCACTAGTTAAAAAGTTAATTAGTGAATTTTAAATAATTAGCCGACTTATCGCAAAGATTGGCCACCCCCATAATGTCTCCCTGGGCGTATAACTCACTCGCACAAACTGCGTAAGTGTAGTTTTCCAGGCTTTTTTTTTAAACAAATCTGTAAGGATAAAAAAATGGAAGACGTTTACAATCCCCTGTAACGCCGAATTAGAGCGCAGCTCTTGAGGAGGAGAAGGGGAAGGTACGGAGAGGAGGCTATGGCCCTCTTCCTCTCCTGCTGGCCTCCCATTTAGCGGAAACATTTACCCGCTAAATTTAGCGGAAAAATTTCCTCGCTACGCTTAGCGGAAAATTTTCCCCGCTAAATATAGCGGACAATTTCCCCCGCTAAATCTATCGGAAAAATTTACCCGCTAAATTTTGCTGAAAAAGTTTCCCGCTAAATTTAGCGGAAAATTTTCCCCCTGAATCTAGAGAAAAATTGCCCGCCGACGGCGACTTTAATAATTTTCCTAAATGGGCCCCTGGCCCAGGGCCAATACGACAAAAGCCTTTTTTTGTTGCGATGCGTAGTTTTCGCAATATCTAATTTGTCCACCTTTCGTAAAACACCCTGTACATTCTCATCTAGAGCTGAGACACCAGGTGCCCATTGCGATCGACTATGAGTTCCAGCTGTAGGATCACGCAACACACCTACTTTTAGGAGCGAGCATATGCGGGAAACGGAGCGTCGTCGCACACATGATGAGCATGAGAGGCTTCCCTCGCATGCGCGGAGGATGCGTTTCGGCTGAATGGCGCACCGTACGTAGCCCTCCGATGTTGCCCCAGCTGCACTCAAATTTTCTCCCGTTTACTCCCACTCTCGGTGTGTACTCCATATATTCCTGTACTGAGCGACATTCGGGCGTCTAGAAGAGCGAAAGCTGCCACTGTGGGGCTCCCTGGCTTCGAGTTCTCCGAATACCAGCGTCGATCAGCTTCGTGCTTCCTTCGGTATCCCACGTATAATCCGAGGTCAGTTGCCTCTCTGCGAGGTTATGCTCATATGTGTAGCGCTTGATCAGGTGAATACTGGTCCTCCCTCAGTGTCAACGCCTTACCTGACGGCGCGTCACATTGCGTAACTGGTGCTGTCGGCGATAGCAAACGTACACAAAGACAAGGGGGGCCATGACGATGCATTTTCGGTGTGATTTTGCACATGATTGACTGTATTTTTATTATAATTATAACCGCTCCTCGTCTCGGGTTAAGGTTACATTTGTCAGGGAACGTGTCCGCCGGAATCCTTCGACCGGACACGTCGCGCGGTTGCCCTTTGATGCTACCCTTGAACTCGAAGCTACTTTTTTCTAAACGTTGCGTGAAACATCCCACGTGGGGCGCATTCCGGGGAGCAAAGGGAAATATTTCTCCCCCGTGTGAATACCACCTTTAATGGATGTGCCCTTCTTCAAACAGTAGCTAGGGTCAGTTGGCCAGTATCTCTAGACTTCATATATCCTTAATACAACCATACACGGATACGTATATGGTGGTTCTTAGTATATATATATTGCAGAGATACTGGCTAACTGACTCTTACCACGAGCAACCGAACAATAATCATGTCTGCTCCGCAGGTATACCTCCGATCACAAGGACTTTCGACTGCCATGGATTGTCAGCGCCGAGTTCCTCTCTCTCAATTCGTCGATGGCATCAGACACTCTCCTCTCGTCCCTCCCGCTATGGCCCGCAAGGCTGTCGTCTACAGACCGGGCGACGGAGACATAACCGTCGTGACCTACCCCAAGAGCGGGACCCACTGGACGCTGCACATCATCCAACTCATCCTAGGTCGCGGGCAGGGCGCAAGCAGCTATCCCGACTTAATCAGACAATCTCCCCACCTGGAAAACCACGGTCCGGAGGCCCTAGAAGGCACGCCTTTGCCGAGGGTGGTAGGGACCCACCAAAAACTGCTCCTGCAGAACTTCAACGACAAGGCAAAATATGTGTACGTTGCTCGGAATCCGTGGGACACGTGTGTGTCCCTGTACCATGCCATGCGGGGCATAACCCAGTTCCAGTTCGAAGACGGCACGTTTGACGACTTCTTAGAAGCTTTCGTGACGGGAGACCTATGCTACGGGGACTACTTCGATCACGTGCTCCATGGGTACGCCCGCAAGGACGACCCGAGCGTCTTTTTCTTCACGTACGAGCAACTGAAAGCTGATACACCGGGAATGATCCTGAAACTCGCCTATTTTCTGGGTGAAGAGTACGGAAAGATGCTCGAGGGCGACCAAGAGAGGTTTCGGGAGGTCTTGAACAAAAGCAGCTTCGACTTCATGAGCCGCGTCCTGGAGCCGGGAGCGCAGGTGTTCTCAAGGCAATTCAGTGGTCTGTCCACACCTATGGACAAGGGCAACAATGCCGGAAGAGGTGAAAAGAATGAGCTTTAAGCTATTTCGGAAAGGAAAGGTGAATGGCTGGAAAGAGTTATTTACACCGGGGCAAATCCAACGCATGCAAGCCAGGATTGACGAGATGACTTTGGGCACAGATCTCATGCAGTTATGGAATGAGAAATAAAAGAGTGAACTTTTGTTGAGAGCGTTGGCGATAACGCTAAATACTAGAAAGAATAAAACATGAAGGACGGACAAAACAACACATCGTTCGACTTGCAACGTACATTGTTTTAATGCCGACAAGCACCGAGCTTTAGGATTATCAGGGATGAAGGGAAAGGGGAAGCCGGGAAAGGAGGAAAGGAGCAGGAAGGAGGAAGGGTGTAAGGGGGCGAGCCCGCTGAGAAGGGGAGAAGGAGGAGTGGACCTAGCGGAAAAGCGGGGGGGGGGAGGAACAAGGAGACGCCCGCCAGTTGGGGGAGGAAGGGTGGGAAGAAGATCCGCTGCTGCCTGTCCTCAGCGCACATGTCTCACCGTCCGCGCCGCCGACAGCTCTGGTTCCAGGAACGCAACCAGGAACGGCTGCACTTGGAGTGATTATTAAACATACTGTAAACGACTTAAGTTTCGCGAAGACCTAATTTTCGGGAATTTCGCGAATCGCCTACAATTCGCGAGAAATAGGTCCCTCGAACAATTCCAATAAAATGGAAACACATTGAAATCTATATTGAGATCCCACCGCGTCGCGAAAATTAGAACCCGCGAATTATTCCAAAACTTCAGCTTTGACCTAAATACGCGAAATATTGAGCCCGTGAAAAATAAGTCGTTTACAGTATTACATCAAAGGTAGGGGAAGCTAGAGAAAGAGAAAGAGATCTAGTGAAAATTTTGGCCAGGAGGGGGGATCGAACCGCATCCTTCGCCTCCCCGGGGCGACGCCTTAACCGATGAGAACAGTCCCGGCTTTTTTTTTCTTTATTCAGTGCTTAAAAACAGATTACCCCGATCTTTTGAGCAGCTGTAGAGTTAAAAATCCTTCATACACAACAGCACATGCAACAGGCTTGCCCAGTCAGGCGTTGCGTCCGTACACTCAAAAACACTCTTCACCTGAGTAACAAGTTCAGTGAAATACTGTGGAGCAGATTTTGGTTTCTCTACTGCATGGCGGACATCCATACGAGATTTCCACAGAACAAACAAACCTAAGACCATGATCATATCGAGCGGGACACTCTCTTGTTTATTAACAGGAAGGAACAGAATAGAATGCGATGTTATATCTATGTCTTTCTTTATAGTGCGCTTTAGGACGTCCCAGAACATGATTGCGTCCCAGCAGTCTATGAATACGTGCTCAACTGTCCCAGGCTGCTTGCACAGTAGACAGTTAGCACCCGAAGGTAAAAACATACCCCTCTCAGTCATCGATACTTTGACGGGTAATGTGGCACTATGCAGCCGGAAAAGGAAGGATTTCGCCGCTGAAGGGATCCACATCTTCTTTACGCGAACCAAGACATCATCCCCAGCATGTCAATGAGCTAAGTTCTAAACAACGGAGCGGGGAAAAGACTATCAATTAGAATTAGACCTTTGGTCAACTTATTTCTGGTGACGGTGAACAAATACTCTTGAGAGTAACGCGCCATTAAGGATTGTAAAGCATTCACCACCTCCTTCATCAAAACCGAACTTCCTAGCGGTGGGCCAATGGTAGAAGAAACCAGAACGGAAGGCAAGTGAGGAGTTATTCTTGTTTTAAACATTACTTGCAAAAGGAAATGTTCTTAATTTCTGAAGAAACAAAAAACAAAAACGTGAAACAATTTGTTGGACAAATAGTGGGACAGATTGAGTCCTCTTTTCGCCACTGGATGAGAGAGGTTATCGCGTCTCATTGGTTCCCACGTGCTTTTCCATATGAAAACAGCAAACACTCTATGCACTTTTGGTATACTAGTTCGTGCACGGTGTAGGACTTGTAGTGCATACCATAGCTTGGCGATTAGAACGCCATATAATCTGAGAAATGAAATCTACATGAAGCCAAAAATATGAACAAATTACGGTTCCCAAGCATTAACTTATAAAATACACGAGCTCTTAAACAACCACCCCGATATCATTGAGTTAATAAAAAGTTATACTTTACTTTTCAGCTTCAAGAAAAAATATAGAACGTTATCTCCTGCCACTTTAGGATTAGTGTTGTGAAACTTATTTGACGGTGACAGAGCAGGGAAGACCACTCTCACACCATATACTCAGCAAGACAAGCACTCACGAAGACAAACCTTAGCTTAGAGCTTTTTTTTCAGCGCAAAAGCTCATAAAGTAGATTGCCCATTAAGGGTGATTGTATCTGAAGTCTATTGCCTTCTTGCAAAGAAGGCAATAGACTTCAGACTTCAGACTTGGTGGAAGAAGTCTATTGCCTTCTTGCAGGAGAAATTAAATCTCTTGTCTCGGTTGAGGATCCTTTTATGCTAAAAGACTCTAGCGAAGTGATAACGTTTTTAACAAACTCTAATGATGGGCATCTCAAGGCCTTCTCAGTGGACATAAAGGACCTCTACTACTCTCTTCCGCAGGATGACCTGTTGAAGTGTGTTCAGGACTGCTTTGACTTTTTTTGGTATTATTGCTTTTCAGACCGCGTCAGGAATTTCCCAAGGTGGTTTCCTTGAATTTTTCACCTTATATTTAATATGAACGTTTGCGTGTTAGGAGGATAACACCTTTCTCCAAAAGCGGGGGTATGCGTTGGTTCATGCATAGCACCAGTTTTGAGTAACCTAGTACCTCGCGCATCGAGGCCGTATCCTTTCACGTAGCTTAGATGCTTCTACTGTTGTGAAGGTGTTTCGCTTTGTTGATAATTTTTTTGATTGTGCTAGATTGTGCAGCTAATGACTTTCAAATATTGGTCTCTAACGTTCTTTCCTGTTTTAAATCCTAGTGTTGACCCACTAGAAATAACTCATGAGCTCCCACACAAGGATCCTTGCGGTTCTTGGACCTCGGAATAATTTTTCGGAGCATCATGTAGTGCTGGTCATATGAACCGAGAGGGAAGAAACCTCTTCTTAATTTTTCAGTCAGCACACTCCAAGCTTGTTAAGCGAGGCATTGTTAAATTATGTCTCACCAATGCGCTTAATAAGTCGTGTATTCATTCACGTAAGGTTAGCTTTGATGCTCAAATTGCCAGGTTAAAGTCAACAGGATATCCTAGTACATTACTTACAGCCGTGGCAGAGGATTTATTAAAGAAAATAAGATGAGGTGAGCAACCTAAACGCAATACAGAAAGAAAAGGACGACCGTTGTGCCCTATATACATAAAGTTTCGCACGGTCTCAAGAAGATAGGTAACCGCATTAACATTAATGTTGCTTTTTCAGCACCAAATAAGCTTCTCAGCCTGTGCAGGAAGGTAAACGGATCAGCACACCGGGAAGTTGGTTGTTCAAAAAGCACCAAAAGAGCTTTGTAAGTTGTACTGAAGGAGTCGTATAATCGGTCCCACTCTCATGTGGTAGAGAGTATGTAGGCCAGACTGGAAGGTGTTTAAATGATTGTTCAAGAGAGCATTTTTATAACACCCACCGAGTCGTAGCTGGACACTTGGAAATCCATTGTCGTGATTTTGGCTGTGTAGCCCATTTTGAAAATTGTTCTGTAATCGGTAGAAGTCGAAACGCATTGACAAGAGAAATAATGGAAGCGGAAAGGATAGCACAGCTGAAGGACAAGTGTGTAAGTAGTCCTTCCATTGCGCTGTCGACCAAGGAGCTTCAATTTCTATCTAAATGATAGCGATGAGGGAGGGGGACGGTTTCTAAAAGTTTTTGAGTTTTTATATTTGTTTTCGTTTCCTTTTTTTTTCTTTTTCTTTTTTACTGTTCTTTTGCCGTGTATTTAGAATTTTCCTTGTATTTCGTGCTACTTCTTTTACTTATCACGTTCGGAAAAGTCAACCCGGACGTTGAAGAGAAACATAAAGTTGTAGTACAAGAGCTGTAAGTTCAGCGCGTGTGCTTGTGTTCCTGATTGTATGGTGTAGAGTGCTTTTCGCTGTGCTGTCACCGTCAAATATGGTTCACTAACTCGCCCAAGCCTCCATCTTATCGAAGTTGTGAAACTGTTTATTTAATCATTTTTTTGTCTATTTATGGGGCTGATTATGAGTTTTTTGTTTTCCGTATTTATCCTTGTTAACGGATACTTTGCTTTGTAAGCGACAAATTCCTAGAAATTTATTACTGTCAATTTATTATTTGCTTTTATGAACTGCCTTATCATGTATATTCTTTCTTTTGTTTGTGGGCACGATATTGACTCCATTGTTTTCTTTGCGTTTACTGCTGTATGCTGCTGAGCTATATTCAGGGTGGTGGGGCTTCGTCAGGTAAACTTTGTTTACCTTTTGCCCCTCTACCAGCGACTCAAGGAGTCCAAATAAAGATTATTATTAGAAAAACATTGCAGACAGTGGCCCTAGTGAATATCGACATGTCGCGGCCACATCGTTTAGTTGCCCGCTCTCTTAAATCCTCAACAACGCCCGCCCAATATTCTGAATTAGTTGGCATATATTGTAGCGGGGTTCCAAGGTATTTGCTCGGAACGCAGCTCCATTTAACACGTCTGAAATATTGAGGGGTAATATCCCACTCGCCGTACCAGTCCCATTACATTTTTCAACATACATTAATCACGGCACCTGTTGCTTTGTAAAACTGTGTACACAGTTCTAAAACGCTAGCAACAATCTTCTTGTTACTACAGCAACACAGCATATATCGTCTGCATACGCTAGAACCTTAGGTTCTACGTTACCCATTCGAAAACCTTGAACTTGTTTCGACCGAATAATACTTTAACACAATGGTTCCAAATAAAGAGAAAACAATAAAGGCGACATTGGACAGCCCTGGCGTAATGAGGAAAAAATATTTATAGCGGGAGACAGTGAATTGTTTATAATTAGTTTCGTCGTTACTTATAGCCATTTTAACACCCTCGATTATAATCTTTCCCACATTAGCCCAGTCCAAAACCTCGCAAAGAACGTCGTGACACACCTTGTCGAATGCCTTTGCTAAACCAATTTTCAGCATTGCAATTGGAACTTCCTCCAGCTGAAGAGCTTTCCAAAATAGTCCGCGCCATGTAAATGGTTGTCTGGAGAAACCTTCCTTTAACTCCACAGGTCTGGTGTGTTCCGACCAGCTCGCAAATCACACGCTGAAGTCGTCTAGCTAGAAATTTCGCGAAAATTGTATAGTCAACATTAGAAAGTGCTATTAGGTCTGTAACCAGTTACACGCTGTCGCACACTTGTATCATCGGATTTAGGAATTAGCACTTTGTGTGGCCAAAGGAACGATGGAGGCAAAGTTTGAAAGTCATGCGCTTCATGTACTACCTTAAGGAGAAATGGAGACAGTTCGTTCTGAAATTTCTGGTAAAACTCTCCTCCAAGACCATCCGGGCCAGGTGTCTTGCGTGACGCTAAGCCCGTCAATCGAGCTTTCTACTTCACTCAACGTGATAGGTTCCTCGAGCCACTCTTTTTCCTTGTTTGATAACTCGGGCGCTTCCAGAAGCATCGTCCTAATATCTGTCATACTTGTCGGCATATCATGTGCCTCCAAAAAGCTGCTCGTAATACTTGACGAAAGCGAGTTCAATTATATCTTTGTCATTGCTGATAACAGCGTGATGCTCAACGGCGGTGATTTCTTTATCTAAAGCGTACTTCCTTTCATCCGCCAAGACGTGGCTAGTGGGCTGTTCCCCCGAAAGAAATTTGCGTGCTCTTGCGCAAATTTCTTGGAACAGCCCACTAGCCTTGGAATTGCACCGAAACCGATAGCGTTCTTGGTGAAAGCCGTCAAGCCTTGCTTGTCGCTTCTTTAATCGCTAAGTAATGCAAATCAGGATGTTTTTGTTCGTCCAGCAGTAGGTTAAGCAAATATTTGCTCATCATTCTTTCTTCATTTTCGGCGTGGAACTTTAAAACAGACGACCTTTCTATATCCCGTGATTTAACTTCTTGCTTAAAGTATTCCCATTTTTGCATGCAACTCATGGTATTATCTGCGAGCACCGCCTCAAAAGCTTTTTTACTCTTTACAGAAAGTATCGTGATTCAACGAATTGACATTTAATTTCCATAGTTCCCATTTGAAATTCGGTGCCCTCTTCCTTCCGCACCCCAACGTAACCGTGACAAGAAAGTGATCGCTAAAAAGAGCGGTTTCACGTGATAGTCCGAGACGACATTACTTATCTCTGCCGAAACATAAATCCTATCCAAACGCGCGTGGGACGACTGCTGGAAATGAGTAAAACGAAATTCTTTCCCGAGTTCTCGAGATGGGCTACGTCTTCTAATTTATATTCATTTATCAGGTCATTCAAAACTGTAGCACTCCGATCGAAATTCTTTCTTGGCACATACACTGTCCTCGTCGCTACAAACACAATTAGAAGTCTCCCAAAACACAATAACCTTGTCGCATTGTAGATGCTGCTCACAAAACTGAAAATGTAGGACTCTTTCGCTGACATTATTAGGCGCGTACAAACATATTGCACGCGCTCCTTGGTTTAGACACTTGAAATCACAGATAATGAGTCTGGATTGATCATCTGTGATAACGCTGGAAACGATGAGCTGTTCGGACTTTTTAAGAAATAAGAAACACCCAGCGGACGCTCCAACAGAGTGACTTAACGCAAACCTCGTAGCAGCGAAGGAAAGGTTTCAGTGCTTGTTCAATGTGGTCGCTATTTTCCATTGTTGTTTCCTGCAATGCCAGAATATCTTGCTCTTGCTCCAGCAGCTCTTGCTTGCAGCTCTAGCTCTTGCTCTAGCAGTTGGTACTGTTTATTTTTCGAGTTAAGTCCACGCACATTTAAAGTCGCAAAACGAAGAGGCTCAAGAGGTACAAACATACTCTTACACGTTTGTTTTAAACTAATAGGCAAGCGTTTCTCTCGACAAGGGTCAAGAACCGTTGCACTTTCTCATGAGCAATTCGCTTGGCGACACTCACTGAGAATTATTCTTACTGCGATCGTCTGTGGGCATCCGAGGGTTGAACACAAGGCGAGCTTTCTTAGGTCCTTGAGGTGCCCACGACGTCGAACCTTGCTCCTCTTCGCCAGGCGCGTCCGGGACGGGAGGTCGATCCAGCTGACATTGTCCCTGTCGGGCTGGTCTCGTTCATAGGCTCATGTTGCCCGGTACCTGGATAGAACTGCTGCGACTGGTCGCCCTCGACTGCAGTACAGATGGAGGTTTCCTTCGGCGCTGTCCTTTTTTGCGGGAGGGTATTCACGGATGTCGTTGTTCTCATTCCGGTGCTTTGTGAACCCGGAGGTTCCGTCGTGAGACGCCTCTGCTCCACCGTCGTTCCCCGCTCCAGTGTCCGGCCTTTTTGGCATGTTGTCTGGCGCCTCCGGTGCAGCGGTCTTCTACAGCTTCCTGTACCTCGGTTGCATCCACGAACATCTCCGACTCATCCTGCTTTGCGGTCCCGAGCGATGGAAACTTCCGTGGTCACGCATTCCTCCGTCGCATGTCCGAAATGTGCCCGGTCTCGTCTGCAGCCCAGGCACTGGAGGTGCTCTCCCTTGCATCAGGACCAGGATTCGTCATCCTCCAGTCGTACTTCGTGGGGAATTTCGTCGACCGTCCTACCCTCATGGAGAGTCATTTGCACGAGACGCGTGTTTGACTCGACATTTTCAAGACCTTGTTCTCCGAAGCGCTCCCTGGTTATACTGGACACCCTCCCGAACTTTTCGGGAAGGTCATCGCAGCTTTGATTTTCTTAAAGGCGGACTGGCAAACATCGTCCCACGTCCATTCTTCTCCTTGTCTCAGCAGCTTGTACAAGGGATGATGCCAGCGTGGAAAGTTGCGGAACGAACTTTCCGTAGTATAGTTCACCATCCCAAGGAACGACTGCAGTTGCTGCTTGTTTTTCGGAGCAGGAGCATTCAGTAGTGCAGACACTTTCTCAGGGATGCGCAAACACCTTCGGCGTTGATGACGTGGCTCTAGATTACGTAGTTCGTGCTGAAAAACGAGCACTTGTCACGCCGCACTCGCACACCACGTTCTTGTAATCTCGACAAGACAGCTTCGAGATTGCTGAGGTGTTCTTGCTTCGACTTTCCTGTGATCAGGATGTCATCGAGATAGCAGCTGACACCGTTCAGCCCTTCAGCATATTGTTCATTATTCTCTGGACGATGCCTGGTGCTGATGAGATGCCAAAAGCAAGACGGTTCATGGCGTACAGCCCTTTGTGCGTGTTCAGCGTTAGCAACTTCTTTGAGTTGTCCGCCATAACCACCTGTTGGTAAGCCCTGCTGAGGTCGATCTTTGAGAATTCTTGTCCGCCAGCTAAGGCCGCCAGAAGCTCATCAATACGTGGTATGGGGTACCTGTCCACCTCGAGGCAGGGATTGAGCGTAGTCTTGAAATCTCCGCAGAGGCGGATACTGCCATCCTTCTATACTACAGGCACAAGGGGTGTCGCATACTCGCTGGTAGCCACGGGCGTGAGGACTCCCAACTTTTCCATTTTTTAACAATTCTGTCTCGACTGCTGCGTGCAGTGCGAATTGAATGCTTCTAGCCTTGAGAAACTTCGGCTGTGATCCTTCACGAAGAAAACGTTCGGCTTGTTCTCCAGAAATGGTGCCAAGCTCATCTTTGAACAGGTCGCTGCGGCTCTCCAACAAGGCGTCCAACTTCTGTTTGAGACTCTCCGACGTGTCGACCCTGTTGATAGGGACCAAGTTCTTCCAGTCTAGCCGAATTTCTCGCAGCCATACTCGGCCAAGCAATGCCAGTCCCTTGGTTTCCACGAAGCACAGTGGAAGCTCCTTACTTTGGTCGTTGTGTTGCACAAACACCAAGGCCAGACCCTCGGCTTCACAAAGTCTCCTGTATACGTGCGAAGTGTCAGCGTTGTTGGCTGTAGCTGCTTCTTGGGAACAGCTTCCGAAATTCACTCAAGGAGACAACGGACACAGCTGCGCCTGTGTCAAGTCTCCATTGTAAGCTTCTACACCGTCAATCTTTATGGGTACGGTGGTCGGTTCCGAGCCCGCAGCCTTGATCGCTTGCAGAGATACCGCGTCGTGAACGGACGTCAGTGTTTTCACCTGCTTTGTCGTTTTGATTTTGTCGGCTTCTTGTTACCCGAACGGCAGGCGCGCTGAATGTGCGCTTTCCGGTTGCACTTGAAACATGTGTCACCGACGTGGGGGCACGCATCACTGCGATGGTTGGTCGAGCCACAACGGAAACAACTGGACTGCTCTGGTACTTGCTTGTCGATCCGGGCTTTGTGGTCGACCCGGAACCTTGTGGACGTCAGGAACCGATGCACCGCTGGTGTGCGTTAACGCTTCACTTTTAGTTGCTATTTCCATCGCAAGAGCCCTCTCTACCGCCTTCTGGAAAGTCAGCTTTTGTCTTCTGTGAAGAGGACGCGCTGTACATCTTCTCGGCGAAGGCCGCACACAAAACGGTCGCGGAGCGCCTCATCAAGGAAGCCTCCAAAATCGCAGCTCTGTGCTAGATCTCGAAGTACCGCTACAAATTCGGCGATGGACTCAGCTTTCTTCTTGCGAACGCTTGTTGAACTTCGCCCTTTCCGCTATGAAGGATGGCTGCGGCGCAAGATGATCGCCCAGAAGCCTGAGTAACGCGGTAAACGACTTTTCGGACGGTGACTGCGGGGCCGTGAGCGACTTCAACAAAGCGTACGTCTTCCGACCAATGAGACTCAAGAAGGCATGAACCTTCTTACCTTCAGGAACCTCGTTTACCAGGAGGTATGACGCCAGTCTTTCTTCGTAGGAGCGCCAGTCGCTCGTCGTATCGTCGAAAGACTCGATGTGCCCGATGCGACTCATGGTCTTCGCTTAGGGGTTGCCGCTTGATGGCCGCGCCAGGATTCCGAGGCTGGACAATCCTTGGCTCAAGTCAACCCCACAGCAGTCAGATCGATGATCCAATCCGTCGACCCGATGGCAGCAGGAATTCTTTGCGAGAATCCCATCCTCTCGTCGCCAAATAATGTGGTGTATTTAAAGAAAAACGGGTTACAGAAATCAGCCCGGTTGGAACACGGCTGCATGCTGTCGCTCGGGTAGGCAGTCAGTCAGACACTTCACGCGATAGTCTCGCGCGCACGCTGCACATCATGGCACGAGCACTGCGACAGATATAATCATCACAACTAATTGTGTACATCACGGTAGATGACTTCTTTTCTCTTGGTCAAACTTGAAGTTGACGGTCTACTTCTAAATCCCACCTGCTGCGTTCATGCTGGTTCGCGAACGCGTATTGTTGCAACATGGATTGCGCACGACTGCTTCTAATGAAAGCGAAAAAGAAGAAAGAAACATAGACATGGTTTAAGACGCAATGACTCTGCAATCTGTTCCAATAAACATTGCTGTCTGTATAAACGTACACACAACAATATCTTTAGTTTCTTTTGCAGGAAGTTAGTTTGCTTTAATGGGCTTCTGGTGTCGCAGCTGTAGATGAGCAATTTAACCAGAGCGGTACAACCGCCAGACTGGGATTTTAACTAGCACCACGTAGTAGTGATACACGACCGCACGCCTGTACGACGCTCATCCAGATCGAGACAGGCAGGGGTGAGGATTGAGCCTAGGCATAGCCCTTATATACTGACAAAGCCTGGCAGATCGCCACGAGAAGCGGCTGCCGAAATGGAAAAAAGGGAGCGGCAGACCAGAGAGTAATATACACAAGGTAAAAAGCGGACACTGCCATAGGCCCCGGCGGCCCAGATAGACCAGTGACAGGTAGCGCTCCTAGCGGGCGGCATAAAGCAGAATCTGATTCCGGTTCCGGTCAAGTAGTTTAGGTTTCGGTTTGGTCGTTTCTGCTCCGGTTCTCCGGTACCCTTCTTTCTCTCTTTCCTCCCTCCTCGCTCGGCTCTCGAGAGCTCCTCGACTCCCGAAGTCGCTGGTTTTTTTTTAATATTCACGCATTTTTATTCTAACTTTTGCGATAGAGTCCGTGCAAAATGCGTCAAACAATATTTCAACTTACTTCACAAAGCAGAGGTGTACTTCTTGTTCTTTTTCCATTGTAAAGCACTGAAGTCACACAATCGCCACATTCACTCCAGGATGGTGGAGCATTTTGTGGTCAACAACAGTAAGTGGTTCGAAAAAATTTTATTGTTCCACATTCATGTATACATGATTTACTTCAGCAGCTCTCTATGTTTATACGAAACAGATACTCACAAAAATAAATGAATATGAAGGAGTTTGATATACTCGTACACTTCGTAATAGATTCTTAGTGGAACCAAGTTAACAAAAACTTTTTACAGAGAACATGCTGAATGATCCTTTCCCTTTCACGTCGACTCGGGTACGGGAAGTAAGTGCACGAAATAAGTAAGACATCGCTATCGTTACCAGTCTTAAGAGCATAATAAGAGTGCGAAGCACACACCAGATAGTACAAATTCCCAATTTCCGGCTAATTTTAAAAAAAAACACCAATTTGCATTGCCTCAAACTCACTGCGGGTGAGCCATTACCAAACTATAAGAACTCTGTTCGAAATCTGACAAGATTCAATGTCCCTAAACATTCCCCGAAATTGTTCAGGAAAGAAGTATGACTTCAGAAAAGAGCGGCTAAAAAACTATGGACAGTGGATACATTTTCTTTCGAGTATTTTTAGCCTCCTATACACTATTTTCTATAGAAATTTTGTAGAAAGTAGATAAATATTTTTGTTAGGGATGGCGTGATACACATTTGCTGGAAAAGGGGAAACAAATGTCTGGACAGCAAGCTGCACCACCCAATTAATAAGCACTTTCTGTTTTTGGTTTGGCAACCGCCTCCGTTAATACACTATTAACAGTTAAACCTGTCTAGTTGCTTACTAGCCAGTGAAGAATGCAACCGAACTTTGTCCGAATTCTGGTTAAGAAATCAAACATGCCACCGCAAGTGTATTCTGCAAAACAATTTAAAAAATAACTTTTGTGGCACCCCTCTGAGCAAAGGCTAAAACCGCCCAGACCTCAAAGTGTACGATACAAGGCGGCACACACTCCTGGAACATGCGCCACACTCACTATTATGCGAAGGATGTGATACTCTAGTTGCTGAATGTAATTAAAGGCAGCCTGTGATGGTACTACCAAGTTTTCGAAGAGTTTTCCAGTCACGTGGTATGATTTAAGAACAAGGGAGTACTGGTGAGGCCTGGTCAAGTTATCAGATTCATCCGATAGCAGCTGAGAACAGCCACAGCTGCAAGTTGTCTGTTAAAGCAAAAGCTTGAGCAAATAGCCCCAAACATAATAAGTGGACGAGTCATCAATTATGTTAGACCTGATGTATGATGCCAGCTCAGAAATATATGCTCTAGTGGCGGGAAGTTATCAATTGGAACACATTCCACATTGTCTGAAATTGAACTTTCATGGTGCGAAGATATTGGCAACTCCTTGAGGATGTCAGCCTTGTCATCCTCTACGTTTCCATTGTCCGACAGTTTGAACAGTTTCTTTATCCCTAGGTGTTTCAGTCCTGAGGTGAACTGATGCACATTTGGGTTTGTGTTGCAGCATAGCATTTGCCGTATATAGCTCCAAAACGTTTCTCAAGTGTGTCTTGCTGCAGGCGTTGTGTAATTAAGTACTTGAAAGTCATGGCTGTTCGAAAGCTCATCCCAGAGCATGAGGACACTTTTTATACTAACTTGCCACCCTATGATGGCTTGAGGCTGCCTCCTACTTTGTAACTGCCATGCTGAAAGCCATCCGAGTTGCTGGTGGAAGAAATCAAGTATTTCAGATACTCCGTTCAGAATGGCACGACGCAACTTTTGCCCTGTCTTCTTGAATTTTGAGCTATTTGGACAATCGAGAAGTGTGTACATCCTATCACAGAAATAGGCTGTAGCCATAATTGCCTCAGAAAGCTCTTTAGCATAAACAAGGGATATGACTTCAAGAAAGAGTGAGGCACTCAGTACCTGTGCGGCACGATGTACTTCCATGTTACAGAAAGGTTTTTGAAAAATGTCTATCTCAGTAAGTTTCGGAGCCGATTGCAAGCTCATCTCATGGGTAGAGCGATAAAGTTCAACAATAAGGCACCACTCAATGACCTCATTTCTAATGCAAAGTTTGTGTGCTTGGAGATTGCTCTTGGTTGTTTTGGAGAGGTGCGGAACATCAAAATACAAAGTAAACGTGTTCGTTGTCAACTTTAAAAAATGGCTTATCAACACACACACAAGCTTACGTTTGCAGCCCCTAATCACAGACCACAGCTTTTACTGTGAAGCCAACAGTCTTAAGCTCCCGAATTAGAGAAACTAGGAGACTGCGTTTAACAGAAGACGTTGTTGGAGTGTGCCGAACAGTGTATGCAAGTGCGCTAAACCCACCTCCTGGAAATTCCAGAGAGCACAACAACCAAGGCTTTGTCTGCAATGTTAGTAGGTTCGTTCAACACCATCATCTGTAAATCCATGGACAATGTCGTGTGCAGTGTCGTAAGTTAAATTCTTTTTTAAAACAAATTCATCGAAAATCAACATGCAACACACACGTTCAAGTGCAGCCAGACAGGCGCGGCGGAAACAACAGCGCGAAAAGCTCAAACGGATCGGCTGCACAAATTCACGCCGAGCATGCGAGCACGCGGGCGGTCATGCGTCACCTTGATTGATGCAAAGTCGACCGAACATGATGCAGCAGAAAGCACAGACGGACGGCACGCACGGCACAGACGAAACGACGCACGGACGAGCAGAGGCCATGCAGAATGATGCAGAGGCCGACGGCGTGCAGGCAAGCAGGCCATGGCAGGCGCCATTCATCACGTGGTTTTCGTGACGTATTAGATTAGAACTATTTAGTCGTTTTAAATACTTTAAATATTTCTAAAGCATAACAATTTAAAAAATAAATACCTCTCACAGAAAGAGTTCTAATTAATTTTAACCAAATTACAGAAAAGCGCCACGTAGCGGAGGGCATTAAACGCACTATCTGGGCCGCGAATCGGCTTCTGTGTCCTCTCTTTACGTTTACTATATTACTCTATGCCGATACAGCGGCCTAGACGAAAGCCACGTGACTGGCGCCCCGCTGTGGCCAGATGCCGAAACACACTTCTCTCGAGCGAACAAGTGTGTTTCGGGTCCTCGCCTTGCAAAAGCTGTGCGCTGACGTCCAGGTTCCCCCACGGCTTTGGGTTCCCCGAAAAATGGCTTTTTAATGCTATGTACAACCAGATCCTCGCGCTCCCAATCTGCGACCAGGCGCACTATGGCTCCGTCGTCAAACTGCAAGGCTCAATGCGGGCAGCCAGGGTGGCTCGCGTTGCATTTGCTGCGCGATTAAACACTAATTCGGCATGACGCTCTTCATTGGCCACAAACGACAGCAAACGCGGGGAAAATATCAGTTCAGAACGGGAGGCACTTCGCGCTGCCCTACCGCCAAACGGCCAAACCGCAAGCCAATCCTGCTCGCCGACGGCCTCCGGAACGCTCGGAACCGGTCGGATCCTCGAGCCCGTATACGACCGCAGCGCTGCCGCGTACAGGGCGCGACACTGTTAGCGCGAACAAGCGATCGCCAGTTTTCGGTGTTTTCCCTTAGAACCGAAAGGTTCTAATCAAAGACACAATTGTTATAGAAATAGCTCATTTATGGCTTTTACTAAGGCGGGAAATTGTCTGCCCACTGATACTTTTTCCTAATAAAATGCGAAAAGGCGCCGATGTCGTGTTCGCGCAAACAGTGTCGTGGATGTGTACATCCGGAACTATTCTACGCTCGCCGCTCGTCGGTGTCTGATCCCACTACCCCTTTCCAGTATGCGCCGCCTTTTCCACCGCTTGGTGGCGGGTATGTCGACGGGTCATTTCTTGTTTTCGTACTTTATAAACTGCATTTGTTTCTTTTCTGATCTAAAACACTGAACAAGAACTACTTTTATAAATAATTGAAATGGTTCGCGCCACTTATATTTTGACTTAAAAAAGCTATTAGTGGCTCTGACCAGTAGTAAGCCCAGGACCAAACACTTCACATATCGTGCGCTTTCGGCACCGCGGGTCCCCCCGTAGGTGGGGGAGGCTTCCGGGTCGTCCGGTTAAAATATGACGCACTGATATTTAGTTACTCTCTCCGTGCCCGCTGGCTTGCCTGAACCCCAAGAGATGTGGAAACCGCAAAAAAGGAAGACGCTTAAATATGATTGCAGGGATCAAGCTGTCACAATATTTTTTTTAATTCGAGAACCACTTTAATTAGTTAGAGCTTGTCTCATCATTTATCTTGATTTTAAAACGCTACCAAAGACCAAGACAGAGTAAGAAAACACCTACGACGGGCGTTTTCTTACGCTGTCCTTGTCTTTTGTGCGTTTTCAAATTAGGATGAATAACTACAGACTAGCCCAACTTTTACCCTTGTGTTGTCCATCTATCTTTTTTTTTACATTTTACAAGTTGAAGTACACGCACAAAAAAAGCTCAAATCTGCAGATTAAAGAAAATTCGAATATTATACATTTATAAAATTTAGCACCGCAATTAGGTCAAAAAATAACCTTAAGAAACACTTTCAAATTTATTAAGCTATTTTTGTTTGATCTTCAAACGTCGAATTCAAAATTATAAAATTCCTCAGCTCCTTTTCCAAGAGTGTCCTGGAGGCACACAGGACAACCCGGAAAAATACACGTAACGTCAACATTGTGCTTTCGCGGTTTCTGCGTTCACTGAACTTAATAAACACAGGAGCGTGGCGAGCTCTAAGCATCTTTTTACCTTTTACCTACCCAATGAGCGTGTGGCATTAATCGATAATTATAGCGAAGAACAAATCAACAACCATGTACAAAATTACCACGCCTTGCGGTTCTAAAGCTGTCAGTACCTATAGCAGACTTAGTCTTTCACGAGGACTCTCACCCGCAGAGGTGTGGACAAGCTACGTTTACTTACTTTTTTAAAATTTATTCTTCGAAGGAGTTTTAATATTTCTTGTATATACTTTGTTTCAGCTTAAGTCCAGACGCAGCCTACCCTACTAGGTAATGGGACCAAACAAGCAGCGTAAAAAGCGGCAAGTCACTAAGCCTTTTCTGTTTGTGATTGGTACAGCGATGATGGAAAACTTACAGAAACACGACGAACACCATGATGGTGCCCTTTGGACCGTCCCTCAAATTCGTGTCATCAGCTAGTAGCGTTGGCTGCGTCTGGAGTTAGGGTGAGACGAAGTATATATCATTTAACAAAAAAGATTGTTGATCGACCCTGTAACGAGTTGGACAATCGGCTTGCAGATTGGGCGGCCACCCGGACAACAGTTACTGAACGTATAAGAAAGACGGGCGTGGTTCACAACGTTCAGGCTTCTTATTTCACGATTCGTTCTTCGATAATATTATTGTATAGTATAATTTCGCAATCTCATCAGCTGGAGAGCGATAATAAGATGTTCGGGAAAGGCCACGCACTGCAGTTCTTAAGCTATCAGTTGTTATGAGGTTCGTTTACCACGTTGTATGTTTCTTAGTCTTCAATGTTTCATTTTTTCTTGTCGGCTGAGGTCACAAGAACAACGAGGTTAGCGTGATGCAGAGTTTTATTCCCGCCACCACCTCCCTGGTGAAAGCCTCCTAGCGCCAGTGTTTTCATCTTTCCCAGATAAACAACTTCCAGGTCCTCGGAGAAGTCGGTTAGATATCCGTGATGCCGGTGACAACGGGCAGTTGTTTGGACATAAAGGTGGCCACGATCGTCTTCGTGTCCGTCGACGTCACAAAGAGGACTCCAGTCTTCTCGAAGGCTCGTCCAGGAGCCACGTTCCTGCATTTTCGCACATTTCACGCCATTACACGAGGGGAGTGGTGGCCGAACGAAGGCACAGCAGGTCGCAGCATGGGGAGAGAAAGCTCGCGCTGCAGAATCCGGACATCCTGGGGGCCCTAAACTAGTCAAACACAAAGTTGGAGCCGAAAGTTCGCGGAGCGCGCCGATTGGACGCTGGCGACAAAAGCGCGAAGTCATCGTCGTGATGGTCCAATTTGCGCGCTTCGTGAACTACGATCGCGGCTTTGTGTTTGACGAGTTTCGAAGGGCCTCTATACGAGAGCTCTATTCCCACTCCTGCCTGTTCGACCTGGATGAGCGTGGAACCGGCGTGCGACCGCATTTCATTACTTTGCGATGTCCGTTACAGACTCCGCCTAGTGGTCGTTAATCATACTGACCCGAGGTCTAGTATATATCAGAGACACCAATGGCTCATTGGGGCTGACTTACTTTGCCTTGTTTAAACACACGCACTATCGCTATTATCACGCACAGGAGGCAGAAAGAAGTGTTTGAGTTCCAAGCGCAAACTTTTCCTGGGTGGTATTTCAGCCTAGAATATCGATGTTTATCACGCGTTCTCTATAGATCAGTTTTTTTTTTCAATTCTTAATGTGTGTTTAGGCGAAGGGAAGCTACGGCTGCGAACCCGCCTAAACCGGACACATTAGAGAGGCGCCCACATCTTGCAGGGGCACTGGTTTACACTTGGTACTCTCGATTCAGCGGACAGCTATTTATAGGATGGGCGTGATAAGGGGCCAGCCCTATTCGTTACAAGTTACCACCTTGTACCGCCTTGTGCACTGTATGGGAGGGCATCTTTTTATGGCGTAATTTTTTTATTGGCGTTGGAGATTGTTTGAGAAAGATACTTAAAAACATTAAAATCCAGACACTGTAAAAAAAACAGCACCTTTGTATTACCGTGTAACAAACATTAATATTCCCAGGAATTAGCTCTTAAGCGCTTTCTTCTTAAAAGCCCTGTTTACATTCCTTAGTCATTGTATTGTAGCAATATTATAATCATAATACATTTAAATCTGAACAAATTTATCTGTGACTGTTTTGTCGTGCACATTTATGCAGGTGATAAGATTGGGAAGGGGCAACACCTCCTAGAAGAGAAAGTCGTACCGTAATATCTCGAGAGATAGCGCACCTAAAAGCGAAAGCAAGTAAGGTGAGTTGAGTTGAGAAAACGTCTTTATTTAATGCCATACATAGCTGCTCTTGCTTTAAAGCATCCGCAGCGGCACAACAAAAAAGAATACATATTCACACAGCCGCGCTTGAGAGCGGCCGACGGCCGTTTCAGCTATGGGGCGCTGCAAAACGTCGCCAAACGCTCCAAACCGCGACCGTGCGATGGGATTATTGAAGGAGTTCGCAGTCACCGATGGCCATCGGGGCAAGAGCCCCGCTGGTCCGCCGTCCGCGTAGAAGAAGCTGCAGAGCTGATTCCACAGGAGCCGCACTGTAGGCGGCGGCTTGTCTTGTGGGATCACCCAGTCCTCAAAGGTGTTAGGTTGGTCTGCTACCGGGATGTCAGCCAAGGCCTCGAAGCGAGCCGCAGCGTGCTCGGGGCACTCCCAGATAACGTGCTGCGTCGTCGCAAGGGTGTTGCATGCTGTACAGTAGCCCTGCTGCGGGTCATCTTGAAATATGCGGTTGCGCAGGGCCGGCAGCATAAGGGTGTTCGTGGCGGTACGGCGGACGAGAGTCTGGGCCTTGCGGCTCACTCCTGCTGGCATAGGGGGTATCATTCTGTTGTGCCTGTTGAAAAGGGAGGCCGCAGTCCTCAGGTTGCGGAGTATTTCCTTTCGCTCCAGCTTGGCGAGCGCGGCTCGTTCAGTGAGGTCCGGCTGACTGTCGTCTTGTTTGCGCAGAATCGAAATGGGGCCCGCTGTAGATGGTGGGTACGATTGGAGCGGAAGGTTTCCTCAGTGCTGCACGCGCCTCGTTATGGGCCCATTCGTTTCCCCGAATACCCGAGTGGGCGGGTACCCAGGCGACACGGAGTTGAGTGTGGTGGTTGGTATGCAGGCGGGACGCGATGCCGTAGATTTTGTGCACGCGGTCGCTGGTCGACTTGGATGCGTGGCGGCACTCCGAGTAGGCCACTTGCGAGTCTGAAAATAAGGAATATGCTAACTTCCCGTGTGCGATTAAAAAAAGCTGGAAAAAAATGGAAGAGGCTTACAATTCTCTGTAATGCCGAATTAGAGCGCAGCTCTTGAGGAGGAGGAGGAGGAGGATACGGAGGGAAGGGTATGCCCCTCCTCCCCCTTCCCGACCCTCCCTCCTTCTCCCCCACTAAAATAAGCGGGAAAAAGTTTTGCTAAATTTACGCTAAATATACCGGAAAACATTCCCCACCATATTTAGCGGAAACGTTTCCTACTAAATATAGCAGAAAACGTTCTCCTCTTAATTTAGCGAGAAAATTCTTCCGCTCAATTTAGCGGGGACATTTTCTCATAATGCGATGCGCGTATACGCCCGCTTGCATTATTTTCATAATGCAACACACGCGGTTACGTGGACGGCGACGGCGACGCCGTTCAAGCCGGAAACGGGCGCCTGAGAGCTGAGCGCTAAAATGCTGGTTTTAGATTTTGTTACTTGCAAAACTTGTGATCGCGAGGTGGGAGATGAAACAAAGACGACTGTCCTTCCCAGAAAGAAATGTTCGCTTGGCTAAGTAACATAATTTCGGCCAAGGTGAACTTTGGCCAGGGCCCTACAATTACTACAAGAAACTACATTTTGAAACTTCTCATAAAAAACAATTGTGCCAAAAATAGGCGTGAGTTATGTTTCGGTGGTGGGGCATCTCTCGGGATATTACGGAAGTTGCAAGGACCAGAGGTGTTTGTTTTCTTCAAACACTCCTTTATTTTTAGATGCCCTTCCGCTTTGCGAAGAAACCTCCACTCCTAGGAGGGGGTGGGCAGGCGGTGCGGATAGAAAAGCGCAAGTGGCCCCGCCACGCAGAAGGAATGTGTGCGTCCCCCTTTGGGATGGAAGTGGGATTCCATGGCGGGGGGCAGAGGGAATTTGGCGGGTGATGTCCCGAACGTCGGTCGCGGACGTGTGTCCGTGCAGCCCGGGAATGCGAATGAACGTAAACAACTTATTCCCTCGAGTCGCCGTCGTTGCCCCTGCCTCGTCATCGAAGTCACCAGCCGCGATCGTAGAGAGGACGTTCGGCACAGGGCGCCTCTCCCCGCCACAACAAGAACTTTCCTGTAGGCAGTGCTAAATTCTTGGTGTCACGTCAAGAAGGTCAACGCGGCGCGCTGATTGGACAAGAAGGCTGCTTCATCGTCCGGCTGCGACTCGTGGTACTCACTGATTGAACGCCAGTCCCAGCCGAGTCCTGCTGACACAGCAAACGTTCAATCTGTTCGCCTTCTCTAGGTAGACACCGAAAACACAGCACTATGGCTTTGTTATTTGGAAGGTGTGGGGGGATCGGTGGCCGAGTGGGCTAGCGCACACCAGCTTGGAGCACGTGGAGCGAAAGCTCGCGCTGCAGAACCCAGGATCTTGGGCTCAATTTCTACCCCTGCCTGTTTCTATCTGGTTGAGCATCGTACCGGCGTGCGGTCGTGTATCACTACTGCGTGGTGCACGTTAAAGACCCCAGGCTAGCGGTTGTACCGCACCAGCCAAATTGCTCATCTACAGCTGAGACACCAGACGCCCACTGAGGCAGACTAACTTCCAGCTGTATAAACATACACACAACAATTTGCTTTTGCTTGGAAGGTGTGCTGGTAGATCAACATCTGTATAATGAAGCCACCGAAGTGATCTGTCTCCATGGAGGTAGGAAGAAGAGGTGGCGACATGCCGGCTTAAGCCAGCCAAACGGGAAAATCCCGAGTGAAGCCTGAAGTAAAGGTCGAGATCGGTGGGATCGCCCTCAAGTGTGACCAAAACAGCTGTTGGTGCCAATTCAGCTGTCCTTTCCGCCCCATAGCGTCTTCTTGTTTCGGACATCGTTGGGTGAGTGTCCGTCCAAACCGCAAGTCCCACCGGCTTCACCCCTGGTGGCGTCATGCCGCGTCTAGAAGCTTCCTATCGCTATGTTTCTTGCACTCTTTCTTGAGGCGGTAACCAACTCCCGCCCTCGACGCCACCGTTCTTACAAAAGCAACAAGACACAATGTAGCTGATTAATTGCGAGCCATAATGCCATCACTTGTTGGCACTGTTGGGGCGGTTGCTCAATGTCTACGACGTGGCGCAGCTTGTACCTTGAAACTTCCTAGTGCCGGAGGCCCACACAACGACCTCATCACGTAAATTCCATTGAGGTGCGGTGTAATATATTTTTCCTTACCCGACTGCAGTCGTTGTGAGAAGTTGAGTGGAACCAGGGAGCTCGACGATCAGCTGGCATTCGGTCAGTGGAACCATGAGGGGGTTGAACAGGCTTAGTTTGTACTTTAGTGCTCCAAGGTGTTTGTCTCTTGAGAGTACCTGTAATAGCATCGCTTTCGCCGTCACCGTTTTTCGCTAGATATTTCTGATTGTCAGAATACCTCGGTGGTTTGATTTGGTCGTGATCATGAGATGTAACGCGTGCGTACAGGTCACCTTCCGGATATGGAGTATATTTTCGCATTACTTGAGTCAGTGACAGGAGTCGTTAAATTTACACACGAGTGAGCATGACTAACATGCCTACGTATACGAGCAGAACCACCCCTAACACTTCTTTGTTCATCTCTATTACATTTACTTCTTATTTTATTAATGATAACTTGGCTGCAGTGAACATCCTATACTCATCATATCAAGAAAAAATGGTTTTGCGCATTAGGCATGCGCTGCGCGATATAGTTCTCACAAGACTCTTTTGTCCAACGAGGAAACGCTGGTTTTTAGCGTTTAAAACGGGCACGTCTTGGTAATTTAACTTAAAGCTAATATTTTTTGCACCTATATATATATATATAATAATTCAACACTTAAATGAAGAAATTATTAACGTTCAGAAAACTGATTTTTTTTTCTACGGTTCTTGAGGTGAGTACACGTATAGTGGAGTTCCTTTTTTCTTTCGTATATTGAATACTTTTATGCGTGAAAGATTTGTTACTTGAAAGAAAGAGTCGATTGCCGTGTGTGTATTAGGCATGACGCGTTTGAATTATAAAAAAATATCCGCCTGCGTATCAAGTAGAACGCATTTTTTGTAGTGGCGGATCAATAACGAATCTGACACTATCTGTTTTCTGTCTAAGCTACCGCAGTCGGACGTCCAGGTTGAATCGAGGTTGAAACCATAATACGATATTAGAGGCGTATCTGTCACTAAGAGCTCAGAAAACGCGGGGTGCGGCAAGTCCCGAGCACTTTTATAATCCTCCGCAGCCAATCGCATGGCGGCACTGTCCGATAAGAAGGTTGAAGAACGAGTCATGAGGGAAGAAACATCCCTTGTTTCTTCGAGAAACATCCACGTCCCTTGTTTCTTCGAGGGACCATGAAATACATTTTGTGGCTGGGATAAATGATTTTAGATTGGGATTTAACTATACTTCGTCTCGCCCTAGGATGGACTAAACGCAAGAGCTACGGACCACTAGATCCAATCAGAAGCCACTTAGAAATTGCGTGGAATTTTGCTTCGATTCACGTGTTGGTGCCTGCGTCTAGGATCCGTAATGGCGCATGGGCGGACAGTTGTTCGAATTGAATAGCACTGGGTGACTCATCAATCTTGCATCGCAAAGAAAGCCACGACACACAGGCCGTTTACAGTGTCGAAGCTACGGAAATGATGCAGCGCTTTTTGATTCGGAGCATTATTCGTTCACATCAAATTAATGTTAACCAGGTCATAGTTCAGCGTGGAACGTGATTGGACCTTGCGGCCCGTGGCTTTGGCCTTTAGTCAATCGTAGGACGAGACAAAGTATAATTGCACATCGTTTAGTGGGCAAAAAAACAACAAAAAACAAAAGGGTGGAAAGTAGAAAAAGAAAGTTTTTCGGTACGAAAAATATAAAACAATATATATTGAACTATTTGCACCTCCGTTTCCATCGAAAGCTTTCCGGCTTTTCACCGTGATGCATCCGCGGTGCCCAACCACGTCAACCGAACTTAGCCCACGCATTGGACCGGAGCAGCGCGTCACTCGGACGTACGCGCTCGTCAAACAAGCAATCCGTCGACGAACACTTGGATTCACGTTCGTGGCCTGGCGTGACGCGACTTATATCGTCACTTGCGAATGACAAGTTTCATGGTGTGCTTAAAAAAACGCTCTGGAAACTTGGAATCGCCGCATCCGATTAACAAGCACATCACGACGACGAGATTACTCATTTCGCTTGCCCCGTGTTTGTGCAGGTTAAAAAAATCGGGACAATTTCTTCTCGCAAAGCCCTCCACTCCATCAACTTTAGCGAACGAATGCTGGACAGGAGGCGAATACGTAGTTTCTCGCCTCGTATCCAACACTCTCGCTAAAAAGGAGGGCTTTGCGGGACGAACTTGTCTTACTCATTTCCTTTACCTGTAACAGAGTATAGTCCTATCTGGAATCGCCTAGAATGCGTGTTGAGCGGCAGGACCGGCGACCGGCCCCAGGCTAGCGGTTGTACTGCACTGGCTAAATTGCTCATCTACAGCGAGTGAGTTGTCGCAACTTTGAAATGGCTGTCGAACTACACGCTGTGTAAATATTTACACAACCCCAAATTATTATTTTATTCCGGCGACCGGGAAATTGTTATGGTGCTAGCTGGTGCACAACGAAAAGTCTGGGGACAGCTCATAAAGGCTACGAGCGCGCGGAGGAACATCAGCGCTGCTGCTCCAGTGATCTGGCTCACATTTCCGACGGCTGCTTTACTTGTGTCTATGTTGTGAAGGGGCAAAAAGGCGCGAACGCGCCTGCTTAACCAATTTCCCTTGGAACCTATACAAGGTGTTTAATTTTAATTCAAACAAACCTACATAAAACCACGCCATAAAAGGTACATTAATGCGGTTTATGGAGGTAAGTTACACGGTCAGGGGGACAGTATATAAGCGACTGATCTTCAGAATATCCCGGATAAGTAACAAAAATGTGTTAATTAAATATTTAGTTAGTAGAAAAACACATAGGGTTTCTATTAAAAACTTGCTGAGCGCCATCAAAAACAACCAAATCAGTCAATTTTAGAGCGACTGAACGTAGTTGGGAAGCGCTGAAGTGCACCGAAATTATCACTCGTACAACTGGCGCAAACATAGCGGTGGAGAAACGCGGATGTTCGTCATGAAAAATTCTTAATTGTTCCGCACCACAGTCCCAGGTGTAATATTATGGCTCGTTAAACACAACTCCACTGCACACTAAGATATCGGTTTCGTCTGGAACTTTGGCATCTTGTCCGGACCGCTAGAGCTACCTTTGACCAGACGCGATGCGTAGTTTATTTTCCCCGCAAAGAAACACGATTGTTTTAACTTTTCTTACGGACATTTGTGCATTGTATTTTTATAATATGTGCAGGCATTCTACAAAGAGTGACCACCGGCAAACTTGCCTCAACGTTGAGTGCAGGCATTTTGACGATCACCACCGCCCTGGCGCTGGCGAATCCGTCCTTGAAGGTGGCCACGGCGTCGATCCTTATCATTCCTTGGGGACGCAGCTTGCCCAGGTATGAGTCGGCATACATCTTCAGCTCGACGCACTCCACTTTAGGAACGTAATGCGTGTTCGAGAAAAACAAATGTACAGCCTCTCATGGATCTAATGCTTTCGCTGATTTATTCGAATCAGCGCCACACGCAGATTAAAATTTAAAGCCAACATCGAACACTAGACCTAGATTTTAAAACGACTTGACGTAACAACAATTTGTAAGGTTTCATCTAAAGGTAAAGAGAAACAAGTGCGGAGAACATGGTTGTTAAAAAAGTAGCTCCATTTTCTCACTGAAAACAAGAAAATCGATTCGGTAGTCGCAGTGTGCTTTAATTGCATAGTTCAAGTGGTCTGGTAACAATTAACGTATAATTATACCTCTCCTTTGTATCGTCTTTACATGGGAACTATTTCATTGAAGAACGCTGAAGGAGTACCCCTTCGAAATGCAGCCCAGAAATAGCTCGTGGTATTGTCTACTTCCGGATGTCTCTAAATTTTAACAAAACCATCAAAAAGGGTTGTTGTAGTGCTTTATTGAGATAATTATGCAAGAACGTTCTTACCTTCACTTTGTACTCAAACGGTGTTGCTTCAACGAACTTATCAAACTCCCTTTGCAAGCATATCACGAGGATGGGTGGCAGTAACTAAAACCTACCAGTACCAGGCGCCATCTTCAGTTTCTGCGATGTACATCCGACCTCTTCGGGCGCAGCATTGTTGTATTCGACCGAAGAGGCCCTCACGCTGATTGTTCCGTCGTGTGGCAGCTTATCGTTGTTTGTGGCCCTGCAGACTACCTGGATTGCTTCCCCGACAGGCATCGCAGGAGCACACTCCAGCTTCAACTCGATCGCCTCCGTGATCTGTGTGCGAGGACTGCTCGCTGATAAAACGAGCAAAAAAATATATACATACTTGATCATGATGACAATGACTGGTAAGCACAGAATGTGTGATAGGTCTTCCAGGGAAGAAGAGAAAGGCATCGAAACTGCGGCCACGGCACCGCAGTTTGGATGCCTCGCTCACTCGTTATGTTTTTACAGGGGCTGTTGCTGATTACACTGGACGTGTTATCGCCTGTCCCTCCGGTACGGCTGGTCATCCTTCCTGTGCGTGAATGGCACGATGACGTGTCTGTCCACATGGACTGTGCACCTGTGGAACTCAGTTTAGTGTTCGCCACATATTCCGAGTTCACCGGCACGCTTGGACACTTCGCCGTTTGTCGTTCAGCAACAAGAGTCTACGTCAGCTGAGTCAACCGCTCAAACGCAAGCCCTTTTCACCGATGCTTCGGGCCACTGCACCGCAGTTTCGATGCCTCGCCCATCCGTCATGTTTCTACAAGTTAGTTCCTACGATACCCACGGTTACCATGAGGATGTTTTTTTTTCTAGCGCTGCCGTGGCCATCTCATTTCTTGAAACGTGTTCGCGTGGCTGTGCTTTATCTTTTGCGTCTCCTTCTGCTTGATGGTGATGTTGAGGCAAATCCTGTGCCAATGACGAAGAAACAGTAGGCTAAGCTTTACCTTGTGTATAATGTGGTGCAACGACCCCACATTAGCATTGCAAGTGCTCTTAAATCCGTCAATAAGCTTTTACCGAATTATATCACCGTGAAGAATGATTGAGAATCATTAACTAAAAGAGTTCAAGAGCTGGAAACTAAGGCGGAGATGACTACGCCACCTCAGGCTTCGGTAGACGTCGAAGAGAATAATTCCAAACTTCAGGACAAGATCGATAACTTGAAAAATCGCTCTCGCCGATCAAATGTTATTTTCTTCGGGTTAACAGACACGAATGAGTCTGAGAGGTGGGAGTCTTTTAACGCCTTGTGACCGAGTTTTGCTCAAACCAGCTTGGCATCACAGTTCATTTTATCGCCAGAGCCAACCGTCTGGGCGGTTTCTCGTTCGTTAAGAAGCGACCAATCATTGCCAAATTTTCAATGACAAAGATGGGGCATTGGTGTTAGGTCAAGGCCTCAAGCTAAAGAATACACCATTTAGCATATCGCCTGACTACACTGAGGCCGTCCGCGACAAACGCCCTAAACGATTGCAGTTTTCAAAAAAATAAAAATGGTGACCGCGTTCGCGTTACTTTTAACAAATCTTTTCATGAACAATGACCTTTACATATGGGACATTGATATCAATGCGGCTGTGCTTGTTCCTCGGCCTACTACACCATGATACACGCCGCCCATCCATCAGACTCAAGTGTCTGCCTTGTCGTCACGATAGAAGTGTTGCTCCCCCTATAGTGTCTGTTTTATGTTGACCAATATTAAAAAGCATTCTCCCCAAAAGTGTCGCCCTTTCTTCACTCATCTATTCATGCTCAGCCTCACTGATCGGGCTGACTGAAAAGCGGTTGCACGAAACCATTCACGACAACAACATTTCGGTCAGTGGGTCCGATTACAACTATTTTCGTTGTGATAGGCAAACTCGGAAAGGTGGTGAAGTCGTCATTGTGTTGAGGTAAGAGTTCCTTGATGTTCACATTCACATTAAGTATATCCTCGAATGTGTATTTGTCTCTTGGAAGTGTGGTCCCACTGACGTAATTGTTGGTGTTTTCTACCGCTCTCTAGATATGAAAGATGATTTTCGCGTGAAGTTCATCGAACTTTGACTGAAGCTTGTATTAGATTCCCTAACTGTGTGTGATTTATTTTCGCACATTTCAATTTTCCTGCCATAAAATAGTCGGCCCTATTTGTTGCGGCCACCGAAACAGAGGCCCATGCTTTCCTCTAGTGTTGTCTAGAGTTCTCATTATCTGAGCTTATTACACTTCTCACGCGGCGCTCTAACACTTCTGCAAATGTTCTTGATTTAATTCTAAGCAATGATCCCAACATCCGTTACAACATAGTACACCTATACAGGCTCTCTGATCATGAAGTTATTACCGCTTGCATTGCTCGTTCACCTAACGAAAGTACAACCGATAAGCGGAGCAGATGTTACGAAAGCACGAATGTTTATGAATTTCACTCCGAATTATCTTTTTTCACAGAACAGTTTCTAAATGAATTTATATGGCGCACAGTCGAAGAAAACTTGGTCTTGTTCAAAACTACGTTGACTACTTTAACTGATAAGTTTATTCTTATAATATCAATAAAGTGCAAAAACAGTGCGCCTTAGTTTAGTCAGCAGCTTCGACGACTAAACAACAACAAAAAATGCCTGTGTAGGCTAGCAGATAAGAACAAGCTATCAGTTTCTTGGCTCCGATGCAAAAAGTGTGATAATGATTACCAGTTCCTTCTTAAATCCACCCGCCGTCATTTTCTTTTCCGTCATGATTTGTCGTTTTCGCCACTAAATAACCCTCGACGATTTTGGCGCGTAGTTAATCCAGGTAGTCATCCTGAAGTGTCTCTCATCGATAACAACAACGGATATATATATATATATATATATATATATATATATATATATATATATATCTATATATATTTTTTTTTGGCTGCATAGTGCCACGTTGCTTGTTAAGGTGTGGAAGATGCATAAAGGAATGTTCATACTGTCTCGAGTGAACTGTTTACTGTGCAAGCGACCCGAGACAATTGAGCATGTGGTCATAGACTGCTTGGATGCAGTTATGTTCTGCGATGTTCTAAAGCGAACCGTTAAAAAAAAAGTCCTTTAAATGACCGCACATTCAACACAATTTTTCCCCACTGAAAAACATAAAAGTGTTCTATTTGTTATGATTATAGTGTTAGGTTTGTTTGAGTTTTGAAAATCCCGCATGACTGTACGCCATGCACACTCTTAGAAAAGCCCGTGCGTCTACTTTCCCGCACAACAGTCTCAGAGCCAATCGCCGCAACTTACGGAGACAGCTCAGCGAATCACGATGCCGAAACATATGTTTAGACCCAAAAACGCAGTCTAAGTTGTGACATTAAGCAATGCAAGCGTGACGTTTTGCATTGGTTAATGTCACAACTCAGACTGCGTTTTTGGTCTAAAGATACGTTTCGACATCGTCATTCGCTGAGCTACCTCCGTACGTTGCGATGATTGGCTCTCCGAGTGTTGTGCGGGAAAGTAGACGCACGGGCTTTTCTAAGTGTGCAGCCGAAAAGCCACAATCCGCTTCTAAATATTTCACTGAACTCATTTCCCAGATAAAACGTGTTTTTGAACCTATAGACGAAATGCCTGACTGCGGAAAACTGTTGGACGATCTGTTGTGTGTGAAGGAATTGGTAGTCGGCGAGGGCCCAAAAGATCTGGGTAGCCTAGTTTTATATTTTGAATAAATCATCATCATCATCCTAATTTATTAAACCTTGAAAGTCCTTACGGGAATTACACAAGGTGGGGGCACTCGCTGAAATTTTTACATTACATTACATTCTTTTTACATTCTTTTACATTATATAAAAGAACAAACAAAAGTGGGTCACATGCTGGAGGACATTGTTAAAGCAACAAAAACAGGGAAAAACATAAACACTCAAAACATCTTTAGGAAAAACAGCTGATTAAACAGAAAAATACACAAATAAAACATTTCCATAAACACGAAATGACTTCGCTATTAGCGCAACTGCAGATGGATGGTCAGTTGGGATATGAATGTGTCATGATCAGCCTGGGTCACGATGCTCTTAGGCAGGCTATTCCAGTCTGTTATTGTTAATGGCAAGGTGGAGTTAAGATACGAAACTGACGAGGCGAAAATTGAACGAACTTTACAGACGTTATCAATGCGAGGAAATGTTCGAGTGCATGGGAATAATAGTGAAGTTCTGATGTCATGGTTATGATAGTAAATCTTGTGAAAAAGTAAAAGAAGAAGTGATAGCTTAGTTCCCAAGGCACTCGGCCCGCAGTTCCAAGGTGGTGAGATCAAATCCTGGCGGAGGATTGAAGTCTTTTATGGGGTTCCCTATATTCGTAACACATTTTTGTGTCGCAACAGCCGGCCGTTAAACCAAAGGTTACAAAACACTAAGAGAATCGGCTGATAAAATATATTTTGTAGCTGAATGTCCGTTGAAGTTTACCGTCCGTAATTAAAACACCTCAACGCGTATTCAGGGTTATCAGGTCCAGTCTATGAACCATTCCAATAATGCCCAATCACATGCCGCCATCCTGGTCGGCTGTGCTAAGGAAAGTGTTCTCAGCACGCGCGGGGGCTCTCGTCTGCGAAGTATCAGACGTTGCGGCATCAAAAGCGGACCCGAAGCAACGTTAGTAAATTACCTCAGTTGTGGAATTCCCGTGGAAGGGGTAGCCCCCCCCCCCTCACTCACTTAAATCCGCCTGCCGTCGATTGAAGCTCCGTCTACATTTTCGTTTTATAACTGTGTTTTATAATAGAGCAGAGCTGAAACGCCATCTAGACGCCGTGCTTCGAAACGTACGTATCCCATAGAATAAACTGGCAGTTTCCAAAGCAGCCGTCCGGCGAGTCGAGCGACGGCAGGCAAGTCGTGGTGAGTGAGGGGGGAGGGGTACTGTTCGTGTATGCGGCGCCTATGAGCAGTTCCGTAACAGAGCTAATCTAATAACTTTGACCCGAAGTGACCCCAAGATTGACATCACAGAAGCCGGCGTGGCACGCTGTCGATTGTGGCGGTCCTGGCGGTTGGTCCTAGAAATGCTGGCGAAAAAGGCGAGCAGTCGCGAGGGTCGTTGTGGTCGCAGCGTCCCATGTCGTGTCTGCTCTGGTTTCCGTCGACCGTCTTGCTGCAGAGCGACCAGCCGTGGAACAGCCGTCTACCGCGTCCAGCTCCGCTGCTGAGCCACCACCAGGATCGCGGCAAGCCACTACACCTTTACGACGTCATCGGATTGAAATCGAGGGAACCCTTTTAGGACGCAGTAAAAACACCAGTCACGAGACGCGTTCCAGACATCACAGTTATACTGAAACTTTGGAGCCAGTTTAGCCGGGTTGGACTGCGTTTACTCACTCCGGGCTCTGTAGTTATGGGTGACATCCTCCGGTTCGGGCTCCTGTCCTGGAGGATTAAGCTTTTCTGTCAAGAGGAGGCGACCAGCCCTGGAATAGATTTGACTCCAGTTACGGTTTCCTTCAGCTCACTTAGCACAGTCTTGAAAACATAAAGGAGTAAGTGTAACGTAAGTTGTAGATATCTAGACTTTTGAAGAAACAAAATAAGGTGAGTCTGCAGTTTTATTATAAACTGGTAAGATTTTTTTTTATTTAAGCAATATTACGTTGTAATATTTGCAGCAAAGAAATAACATGGTGCAGGCTTAGCGAGAAATCGTAGGATTACCAAATCGCATACTCCAATGCTTTCAGCATTAGGTCTTCGTTGTGGCAGTACGAAATGCAAGCGTGACGCTTTGCATTGCGTAATGCCACAGCGCAGACTTCATTTTAGGTCTAAACGGATGTTCCGCCTCATCATTCGCTGAGCTGATTTCCTAGATCGCAATAATTGCCTCTTTGAATGTTTTGCGAGTAACTAGACGCCCAGGCATTTCTTAGAGTGCATGGCGCAAAATCAACTTAAGGGTTTCTATTCGGTGTCGTTTCTCATCGCCATTCGCACAATTCTGCACCCACTTGGGGAAAAGCTTCAGCATACCGAGCTGCTGATGAAATATGAACCGAACGCGTTCCCTGGATACACCTAGCTTCTCGTAAATTGTTTTAGTCGGGATTTGATGATCTGAAAAAATGAACTTATGAACAGCATAATCAATTTCAAAGGATTTGACACTAGTGAAGGCCTCCCTGATCTTGCAACATCTACAGTCTCAAAATTCTCACGATGGAAATTGAGACACCACTTCGGCACAGCTGACTATGACGACCAGTCGCCGCTTAATATTTCTATCACAGACTCAGATTTTTCTTGAAGTTTTCTTCTGCGGGAACAAAAACTTCATGAGGTACAATAGTTGGAAATTCCAAACTTACTTGTGATTGACGTGGTTCTGGCGATAATCCCAAATAAACTGCAAGCTTCGGGTTGCTAACAAGCAAATTACAACTTGAGAATATAAAACTATTTTTTTCTACCTTCAGTGACAATGCGCTAACATCTTGGGATGTGGGTTGCTCCGAGAACTTTTCAGCATCCCCTCGTACAGTCGCCTTCTTGAAGATATATCGAGTTAGAGTTAGAGCTACTCACAAACAAGCAAATAAGTGAGATTGCAACTACATCTATCTCATGGGATGCAGGTGTGCTGTGATTGCAAACTAAACATCCAGTCTCGAAAATGGAAAAGATATTGGCATGGTCTCGTCGTGATCCAGCACTCTTTTAGCAGCGGAGTGCGATGCACACGCAGTAACACTAATAGACCATATGTAAAAAGAAAAGCGCCATCTGGTGTTCTCATGATCAATTATCAAATTTACGCACGAGAGACAATGGTTCCGGCAAATCATAGATCTAAAATATAATTCCGTGCTGCAAGTCCAATGCGAACCCTGCACACAGCGCCTTAGATATAGACTGTTCACTGACCCGGATTGGCCTAGTTCACTGTTTGAGTGACAAGTCTTGCGTCCTCGTTGCTCTCAATTCCTTTTCGAGAATATTGCGGCCGTCTTTCTTTTCTTCTTTTGAACCAAAACCAAACAGCAACCGATTGAGTGCACAAACAAATACACTGCCCTAATATCATGAAAACCGGGTTAAATGTAGATGCTCCTCGTCCACAGCTGGAAGATGTGAAACCCTCTCCCCCTTCCAATATGGCGAATTCGAATGGCACAGTGATGATAGCTGACAAGAATTTTACATGTGGCCTTATTTGTCAGGATTTCAGAAATAACTATAATTTAATCCGAATTCTATTCTAACTTCGATAACATTTAGTACCAACACTGTAATCAATTACACTACTGTAAATTGGTTTATTTTTTATACTTTTTTCGCCATCTTTTGACGCAACCTTATTTATCTTGAACATCTAGGAATGCAGACTCTGTGCCCCTAAATATGTATTTTGAGGGAGTGAAGCAAGTTGGTATGCTAAAAGGTGTCAGCGCTTTCCAGTACATTTTTCGTGAGCAATGGTATCGGTCACTTTCTTGGGTGTACACGGGAAGAACGCATGATAGCCCATGTTATCGATACTACAGCTTTTGAACATCTGCGTGGCTCACCGGTCCTTGTATGTCGCGAGGAGTGTCCATCCACCGGGCACCGTCGGATCCTGCCTGTAGTACTTGTACACGGCTTTTATTGCAGCACTGGCGTACTTCCCGTCGAACTTCAGGTCGGTGTTGTCTTGCAGGATGGCCTTGACCGGGTACGGGCCCACTTCAAACTTTCCAGCTTCGTTGAAACATGCAATTGCGAATATTGTAGAGACATGGTGTTTATTTGTATTTGAGACAGATTTATTAAAAAAAGTCGTGAAGGGTACATTAAAGCGGTCCGCGCAACCCAAGTCACTTATGCATGGCAGGGGAGGATAATATATTTAGGGGGCTTACCCTCACGATAAATCGAACAGGTAACTAGAATGTGATATTTATCTTTTAAAAGAGTGAAAATAAACATATGTTTCCAATTAAAAACTTGCTAAACGTCATCTAAATTCACAAAATTAGTCAATTTTGGCAGGACTTGAAGCACGCGAAATACGCGGGTCTGCGTTAAATGTATTACTCGTACAACAGGCAAAACAGGCAGGATTGCGGTGCGAACACGTGGATAATAATGAGGGTTAGCCCTTTATAGTATGTCCCTCTGGCCGTATAAGTGGCTTGTACAGATCGCACTACTGCACTTTTAATTACTTTATTTAGAAATAAGAATTTGAGCAATAAAATTTGACAACCTGTATGGCATCACCAAAGAAATCCGCTGTTTTTAAATATTCATCAATCGACCGATCTAATTAGGCGATCTACGCACGCCCTACGCCGCCATAACTGTAGTCCACAGAAGGCGGGCACCAGTGTTAACAGCTCATTCCGTGTCGTGCTCGGTTCGCGCAAACCCGCAGCAGGGTTGCCATGCGTGCAGAAAGGTGTACTGTTCCAATGATGCATGTCGACAGCGACGGTATAATGAAATCGGCTGGTGAAATTAATATATATTTTCGCAAAACTTCAAAACGTTCACTTCGCTGAAGGGGGCCATCGGATATTAATGCGCGACTCACTGTGATATTTGAGCCTGATATGCATCAAGTATCACATTGTGTTCCGCTAACAGCAAACGTTAATTTTTGAATGCGTACCATTTTTGTAGTATGCACATTGCTGCAGTGACGAGAACAACCGTGATGATTTGTTTCGTCTATTTGAGCTTTCAGGAAGTTGAAGCTCATGCGTTGCGCTGCTTTTGTTTTTTGAGTGGGAGTGCGAGTTTCGAGAAAGAAAAAAATGTGCAGACGGAATTACTTTTGACGTCTAATTACTTTGGTACCCTTATATCGGTCACTCTTTTTTATTCTTTTTTTTTATCTGAAAAAAATATAAGACTGCTTTGTTGTGGCTTTCCGGCATTCTGCGGAAATGTTAAGGCAGAGCATTCGTTAGAGTGGAAGGGTACCTTAGAAAGGAACATCTTGGAATACACTGAAAATTAGCAAATATGTTACTTAACAGACGGATGTTTAGGAAGCTGCTTTGCGAAACATTTACTATTTTCTAAGCAATCGTGAACAATCCCTGCTTTGTTCTTACTCTCCGACTTTAATCGGAGGTGCATTTGATTCGGTGAGAGTCCCCAGAGTTGCTCAAATTTATTGGATAGCTTTTATGCGGTTCCACGGTAAGCTGAACCACGGCCACTGGACTCTTGTTCCCGCTCTTCTATAAACGGCCGTGACGAGTGTTTTGCTTTTTCTGTTCGTTTTTTTTTCTGAGGAAAAAAAAAGTTTTTAGAGCGGCCGAAGTGAGTTTTAAAAAGCCTCGTCGCGTTAACTATAGTGGCCACGGTAGCTGAAGGCGAAACAACGGGAGCAGTGCAAGACTCGAGCAAGGCAAAATCATTGCTCGTGTCTGCTGAGCTGCGCTTCCAGCGACGAAGTCAGGAAACTTGGCTTAATAGGTGTTTCTATGCATCTCCAAGTAAAGTGGCGGTCCGCAGCGAAGCGGCAGCGATAAAGCGGCACGGGGTGAACAATTATTTCCCAAACAAATAAGCGCATTCCTGACTCGAGGAACTCACACGAGGAACTCGGAACTTGGGGCGATGCCATCGACGACTTGCCAGCCGTCAAAGCCTTTGGGTAGGTCCGGTCAGGTCATCCAGCACTCCGCCCAGACGTGAAAGTTCCTGGCGATCGAGATCACAAACGACTGTCCTTGATGCAACTTAAAAGCAGGGTGGCGGAACAAAACGTTTTGTTTTGTTCTGGTTTCAGTATGGTTCAATAAAAAGAAGTTCCGTTGCGTTTCCACACCGGAAGAAAAATACAATGGTTCGAAACAGTTCGTGTTTGCATGCAGACACTATTCAAAACCAAAACTGAAGAAGAAAACGAAATACGTCCTTTTACAAGAAAAAAGAAAAGAAAAACACATTATTAAAGATTTTTAGCAAGTGCGCACTTAATACGCAGATAAAAAATGCAGGATCAGGTTAAAAGACATCGTGCCACGAAGAACGACTCAATGCACTGAGCACGATCTGAGAAGCAGCTCTTCATCAAGTGTACTCGATGATGTGTTGCTTCTGACGTACGGCAGTCTCCTGCCTCGATGCGTGGAACGGAGATTGAAACACCTGAAACTTTTCCCGTGAACCGAAAGCACATAAGAAAACGTTTCGCTTTCACTCCGGAACAAAATATTAAAGAGTGTTAGTAGATCGTTCCCACTGCTCTGATAACGATGCCCGATACTCCACCACCGCCTTTGCTTACGCATAGTATTGTTATCCGGGGTATTGAAGGTATTGGAGCGGTCTATTAAAACTTTTTAATAAATAAAGTTTCGATTACGTTTCTGTTCGGCCCAAAATAAATAGATATATTTTTTCGGATTTTTTTCCCGTTTTGTTGCAACATCATGCTTAAAAGTGCTCCACATGGTACGTACGTGGTGGTGATTAACTTCGAGTCTAATTGTGCTGTCAATACGTGTAGTTTACTCTACTACCGGAAGTGATAGACTTGGGATATGCCGAGAGAAATGCCTGCTCCAACACTACACGTGATGGGGCAAGCTTCTCCAGATTCTGGGGATTCCTGTGGTCTCCCTTCCCCGATGGCTGTGATAACGGCCGCGGGTTGGAACGCTCGGCTGCCTTCGCCGTAAGCTCCGACCTGGGGCCCTAATCTGGACACTTGGCGGAAAAGTCGGCGAGAATTTCGGCGGCTATGATTGGCCGGCGCCAAGGTCAAGTGTGGCGTTGGCCAATCGCGGCCGCCAGATTTCTCGCCGTCGCTTTCGCCAAGCGTCCAGCTTAGGGCCCCTGTTCGTGAAGGTGAAGGGCCGTCTGGCTTGGAGGCCCTCCTCTGACTCTCTCTCGGGGGGACCGATTTCCGTCCCCCCGCTCGGATGCGAATCACTGCTGACAGGCGAGGAGGTTTCGCCTCTTGTTTCGCGCTTTCGGGAAGAGGGACTCGTCCGGTGACCGCGAAAGAGATAGGACGTGTGTCGGCGACTTCTCCGATGCTTCCCCGGTCTTAGCTCTCCGGAACCCCACGTATGGCAGGTAAGGACGTTTTAGGGGCAAAGCTCCTTAGGGTCTAGCCTTGTCCGTCCGTCCGTCCGTCCGTCCGTCGTCCGGCCGGCCGGCGTCCGTGCTCACATAAAAAGAAAAAAATGTTTGCGCAGTCGACAGCATTCGAACCTGTGCGGGGAGATCTCCAATGGATTTCTAGTCCATCACCTTAACCACTCGGCCACAACTGCGGGACGAGTAGGGGCTCTGAGATGTGGTAGTAACTCAAGAGCTGGGGTTTCTGTCATGGATGAAACGTTGCATGTAGCCGCTCAACGTCTATACAGGAGAGGGCGCTGCGGTCAAACGCGTATATAATCGCGTTAAACTTTGTATGCATTGGCTCAATGTTTAGAGACGAGAGGGCGCTGCGGTCAAATGCTCAAATGGGTATATAACCACGTTCCATACCACACATTCTCTTTCTGACATGGACCGTTGACTTAAGCGGTGGAGATGCGTTCCGCGACTTCTAGCGGATCCAAGCTGATCCGCTAGAAGAACCACTGGCTCTGCATTTCACCGACCATAAAGCAGCAATAATGAAGTCGAAACGCAACCTGGAAGTCAGCATTACCAATGAGCAATAAAAAAAACAGCACCATCAGCACTACCTATTGTCGTGATTGAGGGTTCCGACGAGGCTCCAGCCCGGCGACGCTACCTTGTGCCAGGTAGGAGACAGGACAGAGGAGCCGGGAGGCGACGAGCTTAGCAAAACAGAACACTCTGTATTTACATTAATTACAACATCGTTTCAGTGTTCAGTACAGCAACAACTTCACGGGTGTCCTTCCTTTATATATCCGCCTCGCCCTCTCGACGTCCACTGGCTTGTCCAATCAGAGGGGCCTACGTGGTCCTCGGCAGCCAATGCGGAAGAAGTTCGTGTGCCAGCGGCCAGCCAATGCCGAAGAAGTCGAAGAATTCGTGTGCCAACGGCCAGCCAATGCCGAAGCAGTTCGTGGCGGGTCTCTCGGCGTGGTGGCTCGCTCGCTGAAGAGTCACCCACACGCAGACACGGACACCCAGCTTGTACAAAGGTTGCCTCGAGGCCAGTTCTTCAAAGCTCCCGCACGAGCCGCCGGTCGGTGCGAGCGCGTGCTTTGGTCGACGTGAGCCAGGGGCACGCGCCGCTCTCGTAATCGTGGTACGGGTGTGTCAGTAGCCTTTCTGCCAACAGCCTCCGCCGCCAGGAAAGAGTGCTCACCGATGGGGAACAGTCCACACTGGTCCCCTGAAGGCCGCGGTCTCGCCGCTGGAGCTGGACGACGAGGCTCCAGGCTGGAGTCCACGCACTGGGAAGTGGCGGTAACAAAACCCGGCGGCACCGGAACCACCTCGCACAGACAGCGCCTGGCCCCCAATCTCTCCAATCCGCCAGACCAAAACAAATAGGCAACAAAATGCCTTGCAGAAAGTTCCGCTGCACGTATCTGGCCAAAGAAGAAACGCACGCACTAAGAAGCGCTTGTTTCTTCCGGCAGGTTGCTCTAGCGAAAGAAGCTCTTTCGGACTAATAATGCCTTCCCAACGCTGAAACCTAAAGATAAACCGTTCCCGTGAAAAACAAAACCCACACTTCAAACCGCCAGCATAGCCTCTCGCAGGGCATCCCCACTACTGAATTGGAGCACGTCCTCCCTAATACAAACTCTACTGAGGAGAAAACCGGCTTTTAAATGAACTTTTTACCGCCACCACAACGAGTTGAAGGCCGAGACGAAACGCATAAACTCAGACTACCGAAAATGGCAAAAGCTAATAAACTTGCCGACTAAAATAGTCGACTCAACAACGCAAAAACCGTTTGTCAGCCCTTACCTTTATCTCAAAAGTCCTCGCCTAGCACTTCAACCCATCAGCCGGTTTGTCGCCGACCTAACACTCGAACTGATGCGAGTTCTTCGCCCTGGAACTCGCAGTGCAGGCGCGATGGCTGCAGTCCCGGAAATCTCGCCCCGGCTTTCCTTCGTCCGACGGGATGCCCGGGCTGAACCACGGGCGATGAGCCCTGCTCTGCTTGGAACCCCGTTGCGTCGTTCAGGCCTCGTTGCTGCCTCCTCGAGAGGCGTCGGTTCGAATCCCACCGCTGCCACCAGTTGTCGTGATCGAGGGGTTCCGATGCAAGGTCTCCAGCCCGGCGAACGCTACCTCGTTGCCGGGTGCACGACGACGTCCTCCGGTGTACTCCGTCGAGGTCTGCCTCTGGTTCCGCCCGGGCTCCACATCGTGTCCACCAGTGGGGTCCCTTGCTCAGTCGGCCTGCTCGCCGGTCGCAAGTCCCTTGGGATGCGCCGGCTTGGGGGCTCCAACGTCCCCCCAGCCTCCGGTAGAGCGACCTTTATGCCGTTGACGCATGTCCTCCTTGCACCTGGACTCCGTGAAAGTTTCTGGAGTCCGTGGCTCTGGCACCGCACCAGGGCAGGATTGGTTGATCTGGCCTGAAATCGGAAATCTCCATCACCTCCCTCCTGGTGGGCCACTTGGACTCCTGCGATCGGCGCCGTGGGCTTGATCCGCAAAGCCGCACTGGTGCCAATCAGAGCGGTCAGGATCCTGGCTTGCATCGCGGAAACCGCGATTTCTGGCATCTCGCGCACAACTCTCCGCCAAGCTGGCTGGACTCCCGGCGTTGCCTCGGTCTTGGCGTCGCCGCCGGGCTGTCCGGGAAGCCGCCGCTGGACGCCCGAAGTGCCTTCTCTTCTTTTCCGTGATCGCGATCTCACTCTCCAGCCTCCACGCCAGCTCGGCTGTTGGGTAGGTCTTGCGTGGAACAGCGGCGGTCGCGTCGTGAAGAAACCCGCTGGTTCTCCGGTGACCCCGGTGGCCGCAGCTTCCAGATTTTCTTCTTTTTCCTGACACACCAGTTCTGTCGCTGCCTCCAGCGTCACTTTCACCGCCCCGCCGCTCGGGGTTTGGGTCTAGTCCTCGCGAATGAACGGTGACGG
Organism: Ixodes ricinus; assembly: GCA_037355805.1. Classification (NCBI taxonomy): domain Eukaryota; kingdom Metazoa; phylum Arthropoda; class Arachnida; order Ixodida; family Ixodidae; genus Ixodes; species Ixodes ricinus. The sequence goes on from JAZHYW010009626.1 coordinate 130,163, forward strand.
TCGCCGTCCGGAAGAAAGACTTTAGCTGTTCTTCGGTCAACGCTCTGTGGGCCCCAGCTCCCACTCTCTCCCTTTCCCGACATGCCTCTCTCCGTCACCCCCTCACCGCCTGTTGTCGCCCGACGAAGAGACTCCAGCTCCCGCGTTGTCGTCCCGCGAGGCTCAGGAAAGCTCGTTTGAACTCGTAGTCGAGCCGCCTCAGATTTCGCGCTTATGCTCGCGCCTCTCGACTTCATCATCTCGCCGTCTCAAACCTCTCCCATTTCGCCTTCTCGAGAGCCTCCTGGTACGGCCCGCTTTCGCGCGTTCCTGTTCCGCTCCGCAGACTCCTCCAGAGCCTCTGGGAACTCCTCAACACTGGCGTCTTCGGCCCGAAGGAGCCCATAGCAATGTGCGGCTTTTCTTTTTATCTGCACCCAAATCGATTCCCAATTCAGTACAGACTTTGCGCCAACTGCACGAGCGGAATGCCGCCAGACTCATGCAGCTTAAGCGGTTGAGTTGGCCACTTTTCAGAAAAATTCTCGCGTCCGGCGGAAACACACTCGTTGTAGACCGACACAACTTCCCAGCCCCAGCAACAAATCTCAATGGCTGTCGAGTCTCGCTGAATCCGGGAACGAGGGCCGGGCACTCACCCACACGAGGAGTCGCGGTCCGGCGAAGTCAATCCGGCGTAGTCGAATTCCACGAAGTCGAGTCCCACGTAGTCATATCCCACCTCTGCCAACCAGTTGTCGTGATTGAGGGTTCCGACGAAGGCTCCCAGCCCGGCGACGCTACCTTGTGCCGGGTAGGAGACAGGACAGAGGAGCCGGGAGGCGACGAGCTTAGCAAAACAGAACACTCTGTATTTACATTAATTACAACATCGTTTCAGTGTTCGTACAGCAACAACTTCACGGGTGTCCTTCCTTTATATATCCGCCTCGCCCTCTCGACGTCCACTGGCTTGTCCAATCAGAGGGGCCTACGTGGTCCTTGGCAGCCAATGCGGAAGAAGTTCGTGTGCCAGCGGCCAGCCAATGCCGAAGAAGTCGAAGAAGTTCGTGTGCCAACGGCCAGCCAATGCCGAAGCAGTTCGTGGCGGGTCTCTCGGCGTGGTGGCTCGCTCGCTGAAGAGTCACCCACACGCAGACACGGACACCCAGCTTGTACAAAGGTTGCCTCGAGGCCCAGTTCTTCAAAGCTCCCGCACGAGCCGCCGGTCGGTGCGAGCGCGTGCTTTGGTCGACGTGAGCCAGGGGCACGCGCCGCTCTCGTAATCGTGGTACGGGTGTGTCGTAGCCTTTCACAACACTATGAACAATAAAATCAGAATCATCAGCACCACCAGAGATTCGCCCCAATCAACATCCCACGTGGAGGTGCGGTCATTTTTCGTTACCTTGCCGGCGCGTAGGGCATTTTGGATTGGTGACATATTAGTTCATTTTAAGAGTGCTTTAATAAATGCTCTTGGAATCTGTCCTTACTCTGGTACGTGTGTCGTCTCTTCCGCTATATTCGAGAGAATGACACTAGGTAGACGATCATTGGCACCGACGGAGGTAATTAATCCAACCGACCTGCGGTAATCTAGCCTGACGTCCCTAGTAACGTCGACTATGTTGCTGCGGAGATGTGGGGACCGCGCTACTAGGTTTGACGTCTCCTTTGAGATCGCCCCCGCTGTTGAGAAAACCCTTTGGTTAGTCTATCGGTACCTGTGTTGGTAGCAATATCGCACATAAAATGGCGCACAAGGTGGAGCCACGGCTTCTTTTATCGTGGTCGTGTCTCCTGGTCTCTGTCGCTTTGTCCGGCCTGTTTGCCGACCATCCTTGCCTTTGATCGCCCCGTACCACGAGCGTCCTGATCTCGCCACTTATGGTTGAGCGATTAATGCCGAGTCGGCAACCCGCAGTGCCACTCCTTTGAGCGCGCGCTGTGTGATTCGTACGCGTGTTCCTGTTTTGAATTGGCGTGCGTCAAGCAACATTCGTTGTGGCGGGAGGCCCTTTCTTCTCCATGCTTGGGGCGAGCCCTTCACCATGTGTGTATTTGGGTTCCTTGCGCGCCACCAACAACTTGTCCTGAAATGAAAATTTATATAGAAGTTTTGATGTCGTCTTTGAGAACCGGGTGGAGTATCATGTCCGGCGGGGATCGAGGCTTGGCAGAAAAAGAGTAGCGAAGGATCAGCAGTGCAATCTGGGAATGTAAATATTCGCATTTTCTTTGACTTGGAGTAGTCACGGACACTCATTTAGAGTCGGACGGTACGCCTGCCAATAACGTCGATAGGTACCTGGTACTGCTACTGACGGGCCCCGGGAGCCGGGCCGCGTAACCGTCGGCGTCGAGAAGCAGTTTGAATACTGTTGACGCGAGCGCTGTATTCACCGCTGGTATTGCAGTGGGCGCGGTGGGTTTTTCTTCGGGAAAGATTTGTATCTGCATGATGCCAACGTACTTTTGCAGCCTTTTGTTGTTTTCCAAGAACGACACTAGTTTTGCGTTCATGGTGGTGGCGCTACGCGGTCTGAGCCGCACTGTGACAGTATCCGGGTGGAGGAGTGACTCTAAGACTTTCGGAGGTTATGTTGCTCTGAACCCCGAGCGCCATGTACCCAGAGCGCCCTTTGGCGATATCTGTCAGACTCGCGTGATCCAGGTGGAAGAGTGACTCTACAGACTTTCAGCAGTTACGTCGCCCTGAAACCTGGCCTTGCCTCAAAAGAAGGGTCCACATCGTTGTAAGCCCTATATCAGGCCGCATCGAGTGCAAGACATGTTTTTCTAGCCTTGGTAAGCTAGCTAGCTGAAATATTTGGCGAAGCTAGCAGGTTTGAGCGTGTGAGCTGCGGCCGCTTTTGTCTTCCTCCCTGGGGAGCAAGATGGCGGCTATTTTGCGCGGGAACTTGCATCTTCCCCGCTCGCAGACGCGCATGCATGGGGTTTGTTTCTATCCGCCCCTTCGAAGTCCCCGTATCCATTTACCTCGACTTCAGAAGACGGGCCAGCTGCAGACTGTTATATGTTTTTGGCCATTTATAGTCAACGGACTCTTCCGGTAACTATAAAACCAGCTATTGTAGGCAGCCTCTGTGTTAGCTGCCTGTGCAAAGGATTGAGAACTCGGCGTTTTTCCTAGAAGCTCTCTCCCCGGTGTCGACAGTAAGCTAACTCAATTAGTTCGCTGTGGACGCGTTTCGAACGGAGGGGCCCCCTTTTATGGCTTCTTCTTCCGGTTTCGAAGTGGGTTGCTCTGGCATGGGCCCTGTGGCCGCGCCTTCCTGTCACCGTTGACAAACTGGCCACCTTTTTTGTGTTTTTGGTTGTCGTTTGCTCCTGCCAGCTTATGCCGCCTTTGAGCCCCGCAGGCGAGCGACGGTTGCGCGCGCCCCCTCGTTTGGAGGCTGCGTCGCCCTTTCTTCCCTTTGAGTAGGTCTACGGCCGGCTTGGGCGTGTTGGCTGCTGGCGCATTACGAATTCGCAGGTCTGCTCCGTGGTCGTTGTTGTTGTTGAAGCGATGTTTATTAGGAAATCGACGTTGTTGTTAGTTGCGCTCTCGGCGCACATGTCACTGTAGATGGGAGAGGGAATTAACGGAAAAAAAAGAGATAAAGAAATAGAGAGAGGGAGGGGGGGGGAGGGGAAGGGGATTTTTTTCAGAGTGTTGACTTTCCTACGGCTTTCGGTACAGAATCGCGACTCCTGGAACTCCTGAAAACCTCTGGATGTAAGATCTCTAGGAGCCCCAGGAGCCGCAAGCCACCCAGATCTCTTGGAAGTCCTAGAGGATCTCGAGGAGTTCCGCGCTCCTCAGGAAGCTGACTACACTCCTGAGTGCCTTGTCCGTAGTAGCTCGTGAGGCTCCTGGACGCAGGAGTTCCTCCAAGTTGGTACAAGGTAGCCCTAAGCGGGAGAAGGCATCACGGAGGTTGGTGCACTCCTCTTCGTGACCACTGCGGTGCTGGAGATGTTCGGCGTCGGCCGTTTCCTCGCAGGTCTGGCATATGGGGTCAACATCGGGTCTGAAGCGACTTATCCACGCCGGGGTGAAGGCGCTTCCGGTCCATAATCTGTGCATTACTGCGGCAGTTGGGCGGTCGAATCCGAGGTCGTCCACCCCCTTTCACCAGCCCACTGCGGTTGAGATGGCGCCGAACCCCCGGGCGGCGAGTCTGGGACTTCCCCAGCTGGTCTCCGATGGTCGGCGGCGGTCGTTGGTCTTTTTGGTGCTTCCGCCTTCACGACCGCCTGACTGCCCCCCACTGCAGGCCAGCTCGTACCGCGACACCTGTGTCCAGCTGTATCAGCACGGCGCCTGTGATGCTGTGCAAGGTTGTGATGGCCGCGTTCGTGCACCTGGACTTGAACTTTCCGGGTCTTCGGTCCTGCGGACCAGCTGTTGACGGCTGACACTGTGAAGACGCGCGCTGGGTGTCGCGTGTATGTGTTGGGGGTGCGCAGAGAGATATATTATTTTATGAGAGCAGGTGGGCCTCCTTTATTCTTAAGTGATACCCACCTACCGTTTTAAGGAGGGGGGATGTGGGGATTCCTGTGGTCTCCCTTCCCTGATGGCTGTGATAACGGCCGCGGGTCGGAACGCTCGGCCGCCTTCGCCGTAAGCTCCGACCTGTTCGTGAGGCGGAGGGCCGCCTGGCTTGGGGGGCCCTCCTCTCACTCTCTCTCGGAGGGACCGATTTCCGTCCCCCCGCTCGGATGCGGATCACTGCTGACAGGCGAGGAGGTTTCGCCTCTTGTTTTCCCGCTTTCGGGAAGGGGACTCGTCCGGTGACCGCGAAAGAGATAGGACGTGTGTCGGCGACTTCTCCGATGCTTCCCCGGTCTTGGCTCTCCGGAACCCCGCGTCTGGCAGGTAAGGACCTTTTCTTACCTTGCCGGCGCGGGGGCATTTTGGATGGGGACATTAGTAGTTTATTTTAAGAGTGTTCTAATAAATGCTCTTGGACTCTGTCCTTACTCTGGTACGTGTGTCTTCTCTTCCGCTATATTCGAGAGAGTGAGACAAGGTAGACGATCATTGGCACCGACGGAGGTAATTAATCGAACCGACCCGCGGTAATGTAGCCCTAAACGTCGTCTACATTGCCGCGGAGATGTGGGGACCGCGCTACTAGGTTTGACGTCTCCTTTGAGATCGCCGCCGCTGTTGAGAAAACCCTTTGGTTACTCTATCGGTACGTGTGTTGGTAGCAATATTCCACAAGATAAGTCCAGGAAATAAAGAACAGGTTCGAATACTATGCGCTAAGAAGCCGAGGGAGAGGAGGAGACGAGAGGCGCTCGAGGACGTCAGAACGCCGAGCTCTGATTGGAATAATTAGTGGGTAGACCTAAGGCTAGCTGCCCTCGACTCCACTGCACTCCTCGAACACTTTAGACCTCAGAACGTTGGCGTCCGGCGTTTGGCTCTCGCATTCGAGCGCGTTCGACGATTGCTATGGAGACAAAAGCAGTTGGCTTTAGGTCTATCTTTTCATTCCAGTTAGTGCTGGCGTTCTTGCGCCTTCGTGCGCTCTCGTCTCCTCTCTCTCAGTTTCTCGGCGCATTGGTCCCAAACAACTTAAAGAGGCATTAAGTGAAAAAAGAAGTGTTTTTATTTAAAGGCCATAAGTGGGACACGTATATATTTTTTTGCTCATAATTTTTACACGGTAAAAAAAGAATATTGGTGGAAGATTTATGCCATTAGAGGATATTTAGGTGGAGGTCAAGGCCCTTTTTAAGACCCGTCCACAAATCAGTGACCCCGCGCATAACTACTGGATTGGCTTGGCTGATTAACCGAACATGCTCGGAAGCCTAATGTCTCCTTTTCTTGACATCCGGTGAGTCTATATTCCGGCAGTCTGACACCGCCTGCTGCTCGTGCAAGCAGACGCGCGGTAGCGTCCGGCATTGTCTGCTATTATTCCACACCACCGTCTTGTCGTCGTCTGCCATGCGCAGACTGGGACACAAAAGCTGCGCGTCTGCGTCCGTTTTCGCCTTCGTCCTTCTGCTATTCCGCCCTCGCCTAGAAACGTCCGCAACTCTTACAAGACGCGACCATAAAAGCGGCGTTCTTGCGTTCCATCATCCACAATTCACGGTCCAATACAATCGTCTGTCAGCGTCTGTCGAAGTGCAATAAAAGCGACCGGTAGGACTAAAAAGTAAAAAAAAATATGCAGCCTTTTATGAGGCGGTGGACGAAAACAAACAATATGAGGCGATGGACGAAAACAAACAAACAAACGCTTTCACTCACAGCAGCCGCGGTAAGAATTGCAACGAGCGAACCGTGAGACAAGTACCTTGAATGTCATTAGCCACGCCTCGCGTTTTTTAATCCGTTGGTGTTTAGAGACAACACCACCTAGACAGAAGATCTCCGCATGGCCTCCTCTTCCTTCATAAAACGTCATCAAAGTCGGATCGCGCCAACTAGGCTATTGGGCCCGAGCCCGACCTTCGACGCGTTGATTGGACATGAGCCCCAGCCGAACACTGCCACGGCATTCGTGCCCAATCCTCTCACGCCTCGATCGATCTGACTGTGATGATGCGGGCGGAGGCCTTCCGTCTAGGTGGTGTTCCTCAGTCACGTAGCCAGGGGTGGGTGGGCATGGGGCCCGCCCCCTCCCCCCCGAAATCTTTCATTTTGCTGGGGCCTCCTCTCCCCCTCCCCCTCATACAGCATTTTGTCATGGGCGCCCCCCCCCTCCCCCCACCGAAACAAAATCCTGGCTACGAGCCTGGTGTTGCTATAGGCCCCTTTTGAAATTCGCGTTCCGATTATTAGAAGGTAGGAACCAATGCGCAATGGCGGAACAACTGACATCGTGAAACATGAAGTCATTCTATAAGATAGCGAACGTCGGGGCGTGGTCAATGCTAGGATCCGACGAGCCAATCAAACAGCCTTGAAAGTGCAAGGTCACTGCGCTCATCACCTTTTTTGAGGGTTTTTTTTTTCGTACTCTAACCAAACACATAAAGAAGTGTGCCGTGATGTTGCGGTTCTAGTCCGCCATTGTTCGGGGATTCCACAGCCACCAACAGAGGGCAGTATTTCGAAAGGACAATCGAAGAGTACGGATTCACCAAAGAAGGTTTCAAAAATTCGTATTACCCTCGGACGATAAGGGAGTGTGCCTGAAAGCGTTGTCAAATCCAAAACGGTTTTGGATTTTGTAAAGCGTCTCCCACGTAACCAATAGACCTCATGTTATTATTTTTGTTCTACTTTTGTTCTATTTGGTATGAGTATTAAGTGCCGTATAGTCTTTCAATTTTTTCATTGTGTTCTGCATATCTATTACATGGTCTATTGTTTTTGATACTCACTCCTATGATAGTCCCCGCTGGGGGACAGATAGTATTACGAAATAAATAAATCAAGGGGTCTTTAAGAACAACGTAATCCACACACACACGCACAAAAAAGAAGACAAGACTTACTCTTCTGCCTGACAGAGAGACAGCTAATCGCGGCGAACGATAGAAGGGTCCCAGCGAATGAGGTGGATTAGGATACGGATGCTATGTGCGCAGGGACAGTGATGAACAAGTGAAAACGTCATGGTACGTGATCCTAGGCACGTAACATTTCGCAGATCTAATCGTATCTTGATCTTTGTATATCGCGGAGATCCTTATCTTTTTCGCAGTGATTGCCCATTCCTGTGTTCTGCAGGAGAGTGATAATGCCTTAATTAAAAGAAAATAACAAAACAAAAACGTGATTATATTTAGTTTTAGTTTAAGTCCAGACGCAGCCGATGCTACGAGCTAATGGGACCAATCGAGCAGCTTCAAAAGCTCAAGTCACTTGGCCTTCTCTGATATATGATTAGTTAAGCGATGTACAGAGACACGACGAACACCATGATGGCGCACTTTTGATGCTGTCTGATTGGTAGCATCGGATCGCAGCGTCGACTGCGCCTGGACTTAAGTTGAAACAAAGAACAGGGTAAAAAAAGGGGCGGGGCAAACACGAAGTCTCAAACGCAGCTGAAATTTGCTTGACAAGTAACCTCTTGAATAAGGTCTGAACAGAAATGCAGAAAAAGGACACGAAAAACAGAAGTCTCAAGTGTTTTGGTAATTGTGTTTAATTTAATTCTACTTTAATTTATTTTTAGTAATATAATGTAATTTATTTAATTTATACGATAGTGGCTAGACCTCAAGGTAGCTTGCTTTGAGGTCTACCCTGTATCGTTCAATCAGAGCCAATCAGAGCTCGGAGTCTTTTTGACGTCACCGTAAAGCGCCGTTCACACATATGCGACCGAGTACGACCGAGAGAGACCAGACCGGTTTTTAAGTCTTTTGCGACTTCTTAGGACCGGATGCGCTGCAGCGGAGCTGGTCCTAAGAGATCGCAAGAGGCTTAAAAACCGGTCTGGTCTCTCTCGGTCTTACTCGGTCGCAAGAGTGTGAACGGGCCTTAACTCTTGCGCTAGAAGCAGACGACTTGCTCTCCGCACTGGCTTCGCACCCTTGTTTATGATGTTTGCGTGTTTTATATAGGTTTTGATTGCTTTTTGTCCCCCATACTACCAATGCTCAAAAACGAATTGTAAAAAGAAAACGAAAAATCCGAGGACACCTAAGCACTACTTATGAGTTGCGAATGCGAAAGCATGAATGTCCAATTGAACGACGCGGAGTGTTCCGCGGAGTTTTGCGGCCGCCGACGATGTAGATGCTTGAAGCGGCGCCATGTCCGTAGGAACCCGGAGGAGCAGAATCGGCCGAGCGCGCGCCACCATGTTCCTTTTACCGGCGCAGGGCCCCGCAGTGCCATAGAGTGGCGTTCCTTGAAACTAGGGCGCTCGCCAGGCGAGGGGACTTTATTCTCCGTTTCGCTGCTACAGACTACAGGCTTCGCACCTTGGGACAGGGGACTTTAGGTGCCGTTTGTGCGGCTTCATATGCCGATAACGCCGGTGCGCTCCATGAGACAGTTACTGCTTTCGCATTAAAAATACGAAATACACGAGAAGATAGGTGCTGACAATGTTGGCGGTGCGGGACGATGGGCTCTTAAAATGATGAAAGCGGGAAGAAGGGGTAAAGGGAGAGGGCGTACGCACGGCGCAGAGGCTTACTAGAAAAAGGAATACGAGAGGTCTCGCTCACCACTCCATGTCCTGACCTGGGATGTACCGGTCGGACTCGTCGAAGCGGTAATGGACCGTCATGTCTCCACCCTCGACGTGTGCGGACGGAAAGTTGCTCACCATGCGGCAAGGCACGCCCACTGCTCGCAGCACTGCATCGCAGATTGCAGAGTGCCCGGTCGGGAAAGCCAGAAATAATAAACGCGCTTCTTGCTCCTATAAGGTGCCTGGAACGCGATGTCCGACTGGTGTGTTTAGCGAATGTCGCGATCCTGGCAACTAAACGTTAAAGTTTTGAAGAAAAAAAAGAAAAGAAAAAGGCAAAAGAGAAGACGAGTGTCGGTGTCGTCACGGCGTCCCAACTCGGGTCTGGCGAAGTTTCGGTGGACTCTCAAGTTGGTTAGCGACCTGCAACAGAAGAGGTGTCGGCCATGCGGCCACTGTTGCCGCTCTGATGACGCCAGGATCGCGGACGGAGACAACCATGCGACACTTTCGTGGCGTCATAAGCCGGAAATCGAGGGGCCACTTTTTAGGCGCAGTAAACACACCAGTCGGGCATCGCGTTCCGGGCACCCGAATTGATACGAAGGTGATGAGTGGAGCGGTGTATCAGGAAGGAGCGGTGTATCAGGAAGTATTTCGAGGGTGCCGACATTTTACATAGCTGCTCGGCCAATACAATTTGCAGCATTAGCCAATAGGAAAGACAAAGAATGAATCATGAAACAAAAAGTATTTTTCTTTTAAATCTCGTACACTGTTTCGTTTTGCCCCTTTTCTCGTAGTGCCTCCAGCCGCTGAGGCTACTGAAATAATTAAATCAAGTAAATAAATACATTAAGTAGAAACGTAACAGGGAAAAAAATGCAAAATTGAAGATGCGAATGCAAAACGCAAAACAAAGGTACACAAAAGCATTCGGGCAGGACCAACTATGTTGTCTAATTAAGCGATTAGCTCCAGACATAATCAAAAGAGACATGGCTGGTCACGTTGTCAAATTTCCCGCTAGATTTAGCCGACTAAACTTAACTTGTGTGTAGGTCACGCGACATCAGGCCTTGTAACATAATTTTCTCCGCTAAAGCTAGCGGGGAAACTGAATCGATGTTGAGGTCACGTGACAGAGTCATTTGTGACGTCATTTCTCCCGCTAAATATAGCCGGCCAACTGAATTGGGGTTAAAATCATCTGATGTCAATTTTCCCGCTAAATCTAGCGGAGAAACTGAATTTGTGTATAGGTCACGTCACATCAAGTATGTGACGTCATTTTCTTCACTAAATGTAGCGGAGAAAATAAACTTCCAGAAACGTGCGCAAAGTGCCCTAAATATCACAAGAAAGCTAATGGCTCCAACATTACACAAGCTCCATCATACTGACAAAAACCGGGGAGCAGAAAACGTGACAGTATAATATCATGACGTGACATCATGATATTACGCGACGCCTCAGGGCACGTAACATTATGACTTCACGGGATGGTTCCATGAACGGTAGAGGTCCACCTTGTCGGCAGGAAAAACTCACAGGTTGTGAGGAGAGATCCGAAGACCATGCACTGGCCGTACTTTACGTTGTTGCCTCCAGCCTCAAAGAACTTGTTGATGATCGGCGGAGAAGAGTTCCAGGCAAGTGGGTTGGTTCCTCCGGCGTATACCCCGTCCCAAAGTCCGTACACCAGTCCGTTATCATCGTTTGAGTTGACCTGTGAATTGATGAGTTCAGGGAGCCGCGCAGACATAAAATAAACTTTTCTTTGGCTGTAAGCTACAGGAAACTACACTTCAAGGTGCTCATGGAATTTCATAATCCTGAAAGTCAATAAGTTGTGCTAAATATGATATCGCAGAGGAGATGATACAGGTTCGTGATGAAGACCTCGGTGACTTGTGTTTTGACTTTTCTGCTTTCGTCATTTTAGTTAGTTTCTTCGGTCAGCGGTCTCGGCTCTTTAAACCATTTGCATTAACCCTAAATTATATTTTCAGAAAAGCTACGTGCCATCACAGGATTGTGGTAACCTTCTTCCCAAACGCTGTGGATACTTTTGAAGAGAGAAAATTAGTCAAGTGTATGGTGCCTGGAGCGCGCCTTTGACTATAGCGTGGAACACATCCTATACCGCCCATCAGGAATGGACAAAGTATATAAAGAAACTTACTAAAATACAAATATAAAAGACTTCGACCAAATGTATTTAGCATCAAATCCAATTACATGTTCTAGAAAAGTATTTAAATACAAGATACAAATACCAACGAGATAATTCGATCATCTTCAAATACATTTATCCATAGTCTGGTATAATAAACTTGATCCCGGATAAAAGAAGAGAAGGCCGTTCACAAATATAATCAAATCTATAAATATCAATAATCACGTACATAAAAAGTAAGTTGCAGCCCTAAAAATAAAATTGTTTAAGTAAGTGCAACACCAGCAAAAAGAGTGCATTCTGCGTGAGTTTAATTTAAAGGTGTCAGTCGAAACAAGTGTTTTCAGACATGTCATTAATGCGTCTCAAACTGAGCTAACAAAATTTATTTCTTACAACGCTTTTATACCCTTCCCCCAAGGTCGCCCACATCGTCAGCACACGCGCGCGCACACACACACACACACACACACACACACACACACACACACACACACACACACACACACACACACACACACACACGCGCGCGCGCACGCACGCACGCACGCACGCACACGCACACGCACACGCGCACGTACACACACACACACACACACACAGTGGCGTATGTAGAAAATTTTTTTCAGATGGTGTTTTTTATGCTGGAGCTATTCGAAAGACAAAAATAAAATAAAAAATGCAAAAACAAGAGAGAGGAAAAGAACTTGCACAAACAGTTTTAATTAATGTTTTCCTGTTTCTTAGTAGACGACAATTAAACCTTTTTTTGTCACATAGGTATATAGAAAACACACACACACACACGCACGCACACGCACACACACACACACACACACACACACACGCGACACACACACACACACACACACACACACACACACACACACACACACACACACACACACACACACACACACACACACACACACACACACACACACACACACACACACACACACACCAGACTCGGTTCGGTTAAGAAGGCAACCTTTGATGGCGAGCAACGAAAACACGGAATCATAAAATATAATATGCTTTGAAGTAAAAAAATACAGACAGGCTTACAAAATATTCTGGTGCATGAACTTCTGTGCAGAACCCTCATTTATCTAATGACTGAAAACTATGGAAGGGTGACAGAGAATAGCGAAGTTTAGAATATAATTAAACGTGAAAACTCCAGTGCCCACTGGAGCAATGAACAAGTGCAGCGCCACGCTTATTGTTTGCGCGGATTACATTTATCATAAATGATCGTGCTATAGTCATTCTTTGGGGTTTTTCTGTTCTCCGTTGTCGTTTGACGGCAAAGTGGCAAAGAGAAGTACCAGTTTTTATAATTTTGAGGGGGTTTAAATATTTAGTCGAAGCAGCCGTCGGTCCGCAAACAAAAGAGAGAGGACCCTTTCGGGACTTGGATGTTCCCGTGAATGTTCCGAAGCACAGTCCATAACAAGCTCTCCTGCGACGTTGAAGCTCTCAGGTATGACTGGAGTCTTTGGAGTCTCGATAACGAACGTTCCGCTTCAGCAGTGCTAATGAACATGGTGGCCAGGATTTTCAGCAGGCGGTTTACATTAAGATACCAGGCCTTCAGGCAAAAGCAAATTGCCTGCACCATGAACGCACGCTCAGCGGTGCGGGGGCTTGAGCAACCGTTAACATTTTCATATTTCCCAGGGGGTACTGGGCAGTAGCTGAGCCAACGTGCGTTTGGCTCAAGGCCTACTGAAAATACCTGCAGGCCGCCCCCCCCCTTTTTTTCCTTTCCCCTCCGTGTTCCCGTTGGTACGTGGCTGGCCCTTAGCCACGTACTTGGCTAGGGACAAGCGTGTGGCTTTGTTTTTGTCACAGCTGGTTCCCCACCAAATAACGGCAAAAGCTTCGCCCACGGAATTACAGAAAAAAAGTAAAGCAAAGTGTCAGTAAACCAGAGACAATGCAACAACCCAAGAAAATGGGGAAAAAAAGAAGCCGACGTCTACGGCTGGCCTGCGTAGCACAGTCGAGAATGGAACACATGAGTGGTGAAAGTGGGCGTCGCGCTGGGCTCGCCGCTCGCCGCTATGCGCGCCACAGGCGCACTGCGCGGCTTTATCTGTATCGACGACATCCGAGCGACGCCGCACCGCGCGGAAGTTACGGAGGGACTCCAGCGCCGGTTGCTACGATACTGCCGCGCGTCGCCCGTTTTCATCGCTCATATGTCCCCTGCTTCAGGGAGATCTCTCTTCCCCTGCTTGGTGGTCTTCCTTGAGCCCTCCCATACTGCTCTCGCGGATTGGCCATGCGGAGGAACGTGCAGCGCACTGTTTTTGTCCACATAGCCAGCCGGCTTCGTTTTGCTTCTATTTTGAGCAGTGACATTTCCCAAAGAAAACGATAATTTTTTCTAGCTTTTTTTCTCTTGCAGCTGCGCTTTTTGTAGATGTTGTTTTGGTAGTCTGACCAACCACGAGGGTCGGGTAATTGCTTCCGTAGAGAGAGCCGAAGCGCGAGGCGGGGAGATGTTCTGCGTGAGAAGAAAGTCATTCTTGATTGAGACACTGCCTACAGGTACAGCAAGTTGAGGGAATGAAGTACCCCAACTCCTAAAGCAAGAGGACGCCTTAGCAGGTGAGACAGGTTGTCAAGGGAGAGATCACACTGCAGTCTTTGTTGAATCGCCGTTACCACGGTGGTCGTCGGAAACCTCAAGGAATCGCGACATTCTCACCTGTATTTCTGTGTCTGGTTTTCGAAACATCATTTGTTTCTTGGCGAGCCAGCGTGCTATGTTGAGGCGGGCACTCTATTATACACCTAGACGGTTTTACCTTCTTTTTAAGACAACCATAAAATCACTAATCATGCTGAAAAAAGGGCATAACCAGTGAAGTTTTACCAACGAAGGACGACCGCGTCCACCGGTGGTAACCTTTTTTTAATTCTCAAGTGTCTATCGTTATAACTTTTCACAGGAACGGAACTATGCCACAAAATGTCACAGGAATGCGTCAACAATTAAGAAACACTTTCTTGAAAATGTGAGCTTTCTGCATGCAGGCGCCCGATTTTGCAGTGCATTGTATATCGACGCCGTAGATCGATGCCGTCGTTTAGCTACTGTTGGATCAGATTGTGTCAACTTCTCATGACTTCGTGACAGGAATCTTTTGTAAGCAGTAAATTCTGGAGAATGGTTGGTTTTCCAATTTAAATCTTGGCAGGCAAAGCTCTCCTCCGGCTAATTCATTAGACGGGAGAGACGACACGAGAAAACAAATGGCTCCCAGCCGCCCCGCTTCTGTGGCGCAGGTCAGCCACCCGGAAGTGTACTTTACGGAGGTGGGGGGGGGGCCTTTATTTGGACCACTAGCCCTCCCCCCCGTCCGTACCGTGGCACAGAAGCGGGAACAGCCAGGAGCCATTTTGTTTCTCTGTGTCAGTCTCTCCCGTCGAATGGAATGGGCCGGAGGAGAGCTTTGCCCGCCAAGAATCTCGGAGGCAATGATATGTGCAAAGGCAGACTTACCACAGCCGACAAAGTCCGCACGAGCATGGCTTGGTCTGCTCTCTGCGCGGCCGTAAGCCCTGACTCCCTCAGCAGGAATTCGATAACTTCCAGGGTCGCTTTGTCGAACTGTGTAAACATACATATCGTCAGTCAAGTAGTGTATGCGCGTATGCTTTCGACACGAGTAAGTCGCGAAAAAATCTCAGAGGATGAAGCTACCCTGCTTTAAAAGCATGCAATGTATTTAAGCCGCTACTGCGCTTGCGCGCCGATGACCTTAGATTAACGTTACTAGAACTCTCAGTTGGGAAACTCACCGTTGAAACCTGGTGCTCTGGCGTCTACCGAGACCGAGGCTAAATACGACAACAGCGTCACTCTGTATCATTTGTCTAAACTGTGGTCGCCTTGAGCTTTTAAAAAGCATGTTTTTGCGTAAAAACTAACGGAAAATACTCTTTTGTAGTAACGTTTATTGGAGTTTAGTACAAAACGGAGGGTGCGTGTTGTTTTCTAAAATCTTTAGTTCGCAAGGTTTTGCAGTATAATTAATACTGTTTTTATACAACCGTGCCTCAGCCGTGATTTCAGATAGCGCGTCTGAGTTAGGCGCATATTAACCACGGTAGTATTCCGCGGCGCGTCCGCTTGGGAGTCGGAGGCGGTAGCTTGAATCTGTTCTGGCCCCAAAATGGCCGATTACAACGAAAATGGAAGTCACGTGCAGTTCCTGGACTGGCAGCTGCGGGAGAAATGGCGGCGTTGGGATCGCCATTAGCTCGGCTCTCGTGGACGGATCGGTGCCACTTTTCCAGAGCAGTCTCTATGGCAGTTTCCCAACTGAGTGGTTCTAGTAACGTTGCCTTGACTGTAGAGTTCAAGGTATGGTAGCGGGCTGCGGAGAGCATTGCGGGACGGCGAAAATGATCTACGAAAATGTCCTTCTTTCCTGCCTGCCGTCCGTGCATTTCCTCGCTAAACTTAGCGGAGAAATTAATGTCAGGTGACCTGACTTCACGTGACGTCGCGGTGTAAGTTGGTACCAACGTTACTAGATTACCTCAGTTGCGGAACTCCCACGGAGAGGGTACCCCCCTCACTCACTTCAATCCGCCAGTCGTCGTTGGAAGCGCCATCTATATTTTCGTTTCATAACTGTGCGTTCCAAAGAGTACAGCTGAAGCGCCCAATGGCGATCACAGCGCCGCCATTTCTCCCGCAGTGGTCACTCGAGGAACTGCACGAGACATCTACTTTGGCTTCGATCGGCCATTGCGGAGCCGAAAAAATACGGTGTAACAGGTGAGCCACCTTCGTATCCCCAGCGGACGCGCCGTGAAATTCCACCGAAGTTAAGATGCGCCAAGGTCGGGACACGCTACCTGAAATCACCGCTGTGGCATGGTTGTATAAAAACAATAATAATTGTGCTAAAAACCTTGCAAACTAAAAATTTGAGAAAACATCACGCGCCCCTCATTTTGTACTAAACTCCAATAAAAGTTACTTCAGAAAGAGTTTTTTCCGTTGGTTTTTACGTTTCTCGTAACGTTGAAACGAACGTATCCCGATTTAGTTACCAAAGCAGCCGTCCGGCGGCGCGTCGAGCGCCACCGGGCGAGTCGTGGTGAGTGAGGGGGTACTGTTCGTGCATGCAGCGCAGTTCCGTAACTGAGCTAATCTAATAACGTTGCTTGGTACCATGGCGTCACGTGACTTGACGACACCGTGACGTCAGATTGCGTTGCCGGACGTCGCGCAAAACTTCACCGCTAATTCTAGCGGCAAAATTGACATCACGTGACCTGACGTCAAGCAAAACTTTATCGGCTGAATTTAACGGAAGACATCACATCTCGCCACTTGACGTCACGTAATCTGACGACATGTGACATCAGAACTTGACCCTGTGGAGCCCGTGGAGTGAAAGCTCGCGCTCAGAATCGAGAGATCTTGGTTTCAATCCCCACTTCCACCCGTTTGCATCTGGGTGAGAATCGTACAGGTGTGCGGTCGTGTATCACTACTGCATAAGGCACGTTAGAGACCCCAAGCTCAAAATGGCTGTGCACCTGCGAAACGTTTTTTTCTAAAGCGTGTAACAATGATGCGATATCTATAAAAGGCAGACAAACTCATGCTGTCTGAATAACTAGCGTCTAATTTTACGTCAAAAAAAATGCGAACAAGCAAAACACCGCATTTGAAAAATGTGGAAAAAAAAAATACAACCTTTTTTCAAGCGGTGTCCTGGTGTCTGGTGCCCGTATGTCGTGCTCCTCGTGGCACCTTAAGTTTTTCCGTCGCAGAGTAAACACAGTTCGACAGCCTATCAATATTTTTGGGGAGGCTTATATCATTCGCCTTCGAACTATTCCATATAGCGATTACATTTAAAAACAGTTGAATTTAACCGCGCTGCAAGCAAACGAGTTTATTCAGTGAGGTATCAGGAATGAGTTCAGAACTATAAGCTCGCGCCGTTTACACTTATTCAGCTGCTGTGTAACGCATGGTGAGCGTACCTGGCCAAGGTACCATTGCTTCGGATAGTAGCTCTCATACGTCCCAAGGTAAACGTTGCAGGTATCCTTTATGGTATAAAACTCGCGCTCTACCTCGTTCTTCATAAAGACAGGATCACCTGCAAAGATCAAGCGCGTTTAGTTACCTCTGGAGGTCGGTCGTCAAGAGTGTTAACGCACTGAAGGCTGGAGTAGGTGGAATGAAAGCTCGCGCTGCAGAACCTAGGGATCCGGGTTCAAACCCCACCTTCTCGTCCGTTTCGATCTGCACCAGCATCGTAACGGCGTGGGTTGTGTACTACTACTGCGTGGTGCACGCTAAAGACCCCAGCCTAGCAGTCGTACTGCACTGGCTAAATTTTTCAGCCAAAGGGGGTGACAATGCCGCCATACTTTTGGGACGAGACTCTCGCTTTCTATACTACTAACGACTTATTTGTACTTTTTTGTTTACTGGTGACCTCTAAAGTGTCACCCTCCGCTAAGAGCAAATGCTTTATTGTGCTTGATGGCTCAAAGGCGAAGCTCACACAGCTATTGCGCGTTTCTCGTTCTGGCTAATGCATATATGTTTCAATCGCCGTTTTTTTTTTTAATGCAAGGATAGTATGTTTTTGCGCGTGCTTAGATTATTTGCAGACGTTTATTTGGAGAGTGTAGTCTCGTATAGCGACGCGGTATGTAGTTAGTTAAATGTAGCTGTGAATATCTCAGAGCATGACAGGTTTTTCTGCTTATAGCCGATTCACACGACGGACCGAATCGCGATTTTCGTCCGCGGACCGTGTACCACGTGACCGGCACGTCACCGATTCCTGCGATCCGCTCCTCGTCCGCGGACGCGCGGACTGATAAAGTCGAGCGCCTTTTTCACTCGCGGATTTTTGGCGGGAGATTGACTTGAAAAGCGTTTAGTCTGGCAACGGTACATTGTTTTCTTTGTTTTTTTTTTTTTCTGGACGATTAAAACAAAAATGGCGCATCGTTGTGTTTTGTGCGTTCGCTGGTTCATTTTGTCGCGCGATTCTTGGTTCCACGCGTGAAAGAAACTGCAGAAACTTTGTCCGGCTGACGCGACGCAGGTTCCGGTACTCCTCCGAGTCCGTGTCAAGAAGCTCCCGTCAAAACTCGTCTAGCACGCCGCGATAATTCTTGCACGTCCAATCAGGATTTCACCGAGCAAGACCTCTCTTGTGGCTGTGGTGTACTTGAGTGTTGTGCACGAGCGCGGAGTGCGTGAAGGCATCTCCAAACGCCCCTCCGCGAGCCCAGAACTTCGTCGCTTCTACGCCGAACCCTTCTCGAGCAGGACCATGCCTGTGTCACTGTCATGCTTTGGGTTAGTAAAGCTAGTGGCGCTTCGCGCGAAGCCTATCACGGTGTTTTGTCTCGATCTGTACGTAACAGCGGCGTACGATTCTTTATCGCGGTAGCAAACGTCGATTTCTCTCTTGGACAACGGTGCCACGGTGCGATGTTGGAGTTTCGCGGCACTGTGGGGTGGCGAACAGGTTCGGTCCGTCCTCGCTGGCGTCTGCTCGTCGTCTCCCTCGTGTGGATGCGCTTGGGAGACGGACGAACCGCGGACATGTCGTCACGTGATCAATCCGTCCGCGGATCAGTCCGTCGTGTGAATCGGCCTTTAGCAGTCACGCGCAACGGCGGTATCCATTCTAGACAAAATGCACGTGCGTCTTCTGCTGTGCGCAGAGTACTCAAAGGACCAATAAACACGACTTACCAAGGAAGATCAACAGTTCACGAGGTTGAAAGCATGTATTGAGCAAAGAATAAAGTCTGTAATGTGGTACTAATTTTTCCGCTGTGATTAAACGTGCATGTCGTGAGCATGTCACGATATTCACGTCACGTCATAGACTTGTCTTTTAGGACTCGAAATTCGGGCAGAACCAACTATGCTGCTGTCTAATTAAGCCATTAGCTGCAGATATAGTTACAAGAGCCACGGCAGGTCGGGTGTCAATATTTTTACTAAATTTAGCGGGTAAACTGAGTTGGCTTGAGGTCATGTGACATTAAGTCATGTGACGTCTTTTTTCCGCGAAACTTGGCGAGGAAAAATGGTGGTGTCAAAATCATGTGACGTTAATTTTCCGCTAAATCTTCAGGGAAATTGAATTTGAGTATAGGTCACGTGATGTCATGCGACGTCTTTTGGCTGCTAATTTAGCTGGCGATACCAAATTTGCGTATAGGCCAGTGACGAAGTCATATGACGCCATTTTTCCCGTTAAATTTAGCGGGAAAATCGGATTGTTGATGAGTCACATGACGTCATTTTTGCGCTAAATTTAGTGGAGAATCTGTATTTGTTTGTAGGTCACGTGACATTAGGTCGCGACGTCATTTTCCCCGCGACATTAAGCCGGGAAACTGGATTGTTGTCGATGTCACGTGACGTCAATTCTTCCGCTAAATCTATCCGGGAAACTGAATTCGTGTATAGGTAACGTGACATCGTCATGTGACGTCGATTTCCCACCTACATGTGGCGGAGAAAATGAACGGCTAAACATGCCTCCATAAGTGTCCTGAACAGCTCAATCGCTTTAAAATTGCTTTAATACATATGGGCGTCAAAAGATCCCGAGGCTGGTTTCAAAACTTTAAGATGAAAGAAAGAATAAACAGGTAGGACAAAGGATACCGGAACCACATCTTTCAGACAACTCAACCTTGAAAGATCTGCTTGTGTTGTCTTTGTCGTCTATTCTTGCTTTACTCATGACCCGTACCACCACGCTCTTCGTTTATCAATTTCTAAAACTTCTTCAAGGACATTGACACACCCCAAGATATTTTTTTTTATTCTTTTGTTAGGCAATCCCTTATAGTTTCAGAAGACTACCCAGTCAATGTTTTGCTACAGTGTTACGTATATGTCAATAAAGTAAAAAAACGAAATCGCTCGAAACCGAAACTGGACTGGGAGAAAGAAGAAATATAGAAAGGAGAGTTTGGCCGGAAGTCACGTGGCTGTGCAAGTTTTCTTCAATCAACGTATACGTGGCTTGCACATGACGTCATTTCCGATGACCTCCAGAGAAAGGGGAAGAAGGAGCTCCCCTCTTGTCATCCCTTGTGCCCCCCGGATATGCACGAGATGTCGCTATTCTCCTCCCAGAAGATTATAGAAGATTAACCCGCCACTCAAAATTTTTACAAAAGCAGCTTCCCTCTCCTCCTTTTATATGGTGGTCAAAAGTATGCGATGTGACGTCAGTGCAAGGATCTATTTGCAGCTTTTTAAAGGCCACAAAAATAGCTATCATATCTTGTTTCTATTTTTAATATTGAGGACGTGCCCTGGATGACCCACGACTTTGATTATCTTTGGTGGTTGTGTCTCAACCGTAGAAAACAGGTAGTGACCACGGAGAAAAAAAGAGTGAGCGCAACTCAAACCGGCCAGTTCTCGATCAGCGGTTTTCAGGCGGAAAAAAACTAATTTCGAGCCGCGAATTGTTTTCTGGGTGAGTTGGGCTCACATATGTTATGTACAAATAAAAACCTTGGTGAGCATAAATGCCCGGTCGGTGTTGCCTGCACACATGACAGAAACGCGTACACGCCTCACTCGTGTTCAAAATATATTTTCTTTTATAAATATATATATGCTATGTCTGAAGACCGTTCTCGTATGACCAATGTGACCGTCACACAGGGAAGAGACACGGCTCAGACAGTGTCCGCAGACTGCCTTTAGCATGACGCATTACCGGTGCAAAAAGCTGGGGAAAGTTGGTGATTCTCAGTGATGTTGCCGCCTGCACGTGGTGACCTCAAAATTTCAGCAAGTACGCAGTTTAATGGCGCGCAGGGTCATTTAACCATGTGAAAAATTTAAGCCATATTTCCCCTCCCGTCAAAAAAATAAATACAATAAGAGAGTAACAAACTTGCAAGGGTCAATGCTGACGCCCCCCCCCCCGTCATGGACGAGCGAAGTTAGAAGGCAGGTGGCCTCGTGGCTCCATCTTCCGATAGACGCAGCCAGCAGACGATCACGGTCACGTCTTTTGAGAGAGTGCATTGTCTGGTTGCAGCGCCTATCGGAAGATGGTGCCACAAGTCAATAGTCGCGAACTCTGTCGCCCGCGTCGACTTCAGCGGTTGACCCCGACATGCATGCTAGTATAATGTTTTTTCCACGAGGAGAGATTTATGCATTCAAATTTTGCGAGATACGATTCGCCACTAAAATACGCAAAATACGCAATCTTTGCATATTTGAGATCATTAGATGCAATAGCAGATGTCTTCGGCAGCTTTTAATGAAAACCGGAGAATTGCTGACACCCCACATTTTCGGCCTCTTCATTCGCCAAGCTTTGATTGAAAGATTTATGTAGACTTCGTAATTTTAATAGCTTCGTAATTTTAGTAGATTTTAAATCCCGTATTTCGTATATGCAATCTCTCCAAGTGTTCGGGAAAAAGTAAACGCACAAACATCTAGAAAGATGTTGACCAAGATGCATTCGAAAAACATCCTGCCTAAATACCTTTTCGCGATTTCAGCGGAACGCTAATCACAGTCCTGTTAATCAGTCTTACCAATAACAAAGACAATGGGTATAATGCAACCTAAGCGCCATGACCATTGTGACAAATAGGCGTCCGTTTTGCCACCGAGATCGCGTGTCCATTTAGTTATAATTTTGCTCGCTGTTCTCCTTGGCCGAGCTAATACAAAGAGGACATATATGATTGGCGCTCGGAGTTCGATGGAACTCAGTCTATGCTCCGGGACTTAAAAGTTTTATAAATTTGCTAAAAAAATTGATCACCGAAACAGAGTTTTTTAAAGAATACATTGTAAATTCGATGCTCATAGAACAACTGAAAAATTCACAACTTTGCATTAATTTATCCAAAGACGGCAAGCGAGGCGAATAACAAAATACATTATTTTCAAACCTTGAGTTAAGCAACTAGGTAGTAATTTTAAAATAACGTTTAAAACATGGAACTGTAGCAAGTAACCTTCCTAAAATTCCTAGGCGTTTTCTTTGAAGAAACAATAAGCTGGACCCACCATATAAACCATGTCCGTTCTAAAATATCTCGATCCACATGCATCACATACAAACTAAAAGATCTCCTCCCTAGTTGGCTAACATGTCAGTTATACTACGGTCTAAGACAATCGCACCTACATTACTGCGTATTAGTCTAGGGAACCACCACTGAAACCAATAGAGATAGGTTATTAGGCATACAGAAAAAAGCAGTTTCCTGTATTGCAGGCGCTCACTTCACCGATTCATTCAGCTCCATACTTCAAAAAGTATAACATTTTTGATATAAATGTGCTGTATAAGCTAAAACTAGCCGTGGAAATATGTTATTACTACAACAACGAACAAAGTAAATTTTTGTAAGAACTTATCATACTAAGACAACCCAATATGATCTGCGGTACGAAACTTACATAAACCCCAAAAAACGGACAAGCTCGCAAGCATTAGCCTACAAAATACCAAAAATCTTAAATGGACACGCCTGTGTGGTTGAAAAATTAAAACCTCCTACTTCATTTCCTAGATTTAAGAAGACCACCAAACACCTACCATTTGGACGCATCTGAATAGCTTTGTATATGTTTATGAATGCATGCATGTATGAATGATATGTATTTTGTATTCTGTATTTGCATTTTAGCTTTGTGAGAAGCAGCTAGCTATACGCCATCCGTTATATTTCTGTCTATTCAAGTTGAAACTTGATTGTAAAACATGTTTCCCTCTTTAATGTGCATATGTTAATCGCATGTTTCTATGCTTGCAACCGGTTGGTCTGTTTGTGTTATTACCATTTCCTTTTTCTGCTGTGCGGTGTATAAGGGTGAGGGGCCTTGTCAGGTAAAATCTGTTTTACCTTTTGCTCACTCACCCGTGACTCAGGAAGTCCAAATATAGGTCATTATTATTAATAAGGGACGACGTACCACCCAAACGAACACCACTCGCTGGAGGCGCCAGTGGGTATATATACTACGTCATTATCTGCACGATAGACATTTCGTTCAATTTGTCGAATTCCCCGACACTACGAAAACTCCGAGCTCCGGGCAATCCGAAATTCTGAGTACGGATTCCAGACTGTCTGGAAAGCCTCGACCTACCCTGAAGCCAGGGGTTGCAGACGACGTGTATTTTCCGTTCCATAATTTGGAGAGTTGCGCCGATCTGGAAGCCCAGTGTCCAGCGTCCCACCGGAGTCAGTTGCTGGCGAGGCGGAGCATCAGAAGCATCGTGTCCCTTTGGTGGAACGTAACCGAGATAGACCATTGGCTCAACTTCGCCAGGCCGTACCCTTGTCGTCAACCAGCGTAGGGAGCTGCAACTTCACCAATGTCCCGTCCTTGATGGTTGGATTCAGGCCTGCGATTTGGACGACGACGACAGCTTCAGGTCAAAGTATTTTGAGAAACCGCCTAGAGTGCTGGCCTGGAAAGTTTCTTTAAGGATAACCGGCAGCCACCTGTATTTTCACCGATCGTCTAAAATCAAGGGTTCACAACATGTGGTCAGCGGACCGCATGTGGCCCACGGGTAATTTCCGTGCGACCCGCGGTCATGACACTGCGAGATGTGCCTAAGACGACAACCACTGCGATGATGCCAGATATTAAAAACCTCTCTGCCAGGTATTGGAGACCCGCGCAGTTCCCAATAAACATTTTATTGGCCCGCGCCATTTTGGAGTCGTGCACCCCTGGCTAATTACTGCGGATGGGTGCGCCGTAAATGAAATGGAATGAGATGCAAAGAAACAATATTTTCTTTCGGGTAAACAGACTTTTCTACTCAAACCTAAGTTCCAGTTGTAGAGGTTTCGCTGCGACGGTTGACAATGACAAAACAATGGTAAAAAATAACTTCATTAAAGTTATAATTATTATATTGAAAAAAAAAACATTGCAACATATCGCCGCAAGGGTGAAGCACACTCTCTACTGTCGAAGGAAGTAGCGAGAATTGTTTGGTTCGAATCTTCAAATGGTATAATTTCCTTAATATATGTTGTACATAAGCGTGAAGTACACAGCTTTGTAGAAATTCAATATAAAAGCGGTGTATTTGTTTCGTCGCCCCCTGAAAGCTTGCTGAACTGGTTGGGGCACCCCGGCATCAAACAGCCGCATGCCAACTGTCCCGAACGGCAATTTGTGAACGACACCTGAACTTCCTCCGTTTCGTTGATAGTCTAAAACATTATGCCCAGAGCGGTTCAGTAAACTGTAATATGAGTGTTGCGTCATCACTTAGCTCCAGCTCGTGCACATGAGTTAGTGAATATCGAAATGGAGCTTCATGATAAATCAGTGAGGATCCGAAAACCACCGAAATATGTCCACTGCACGAAACATGCTCGCAGCTGTGCTAACACAGGAGCGTGGGCGTGGTGAAAACCTGCGTAACTGCCAAATCAAAATACGTCGCAACGTGTTCTGACGCGCTTGAGCATTCTTAATTGGCGACAAGATTAATTGGCCTGTTGCATGAACGAACATGATACAGCGGATATGACACGGGTTGCTAGAAATTTTATTTTTCTTGCTTGACGGACAGGCAACACTGTTTGAAGCTTTACTGACATGGTCGAAACACACCCTGTTACTCTTTTCTGTGGTAATGCGCACTGTTCCGAGATCGTGGCTATGGGATGCACTCGCTTGAGAAACACTTGGGGCCCCTTCGTGAAGATTGACTAAATAGATGCATATATTTGGCAGCCATTCACTTGCTGGCTTCTTTGTGCCAAAGTAACATTAAGCGGTTTGGGATACTTTACATGATTACAGGCGATCTCCACAGCTAAGTACGTGGCTACTGAGCGCGAGCTGACGGCGTGCTTTCACAGTGATTTTGCAGCGTGCACTCCACACTATCAAGGTTGCCGGTTTTAGCAGCCGGATTAGCTGGGCACCGTGACAAAACAGCGCACGACAAAACAGCCCACAATGTAACAGCACACGACAAAACAGTACCGTCAAAACAGCACGTATCAAAACAGCACGGCGTCAAAGTAACACAGAGACAAAACAGCGCTCGTCAAAACTACTCGCGACAAAAGGCACAGCGTCTAAACGGCACATCGACAAAAGAGCTCCTGTGAAAAAAACAGTACAGCGTGAGTGAAAACAGCACAGCGACAGCGTGGAGGCGTGGCATAGGGGTATTCAGTCATCTCTCGACTTCCAACATTCAGACCCATACCGTCTCATCGAGGCTCAGAAGACAAAGCAAAGCCTCACGGCCTCACCCAACAGAAATTAAGCTGATAGACTGCCAGAGAGAATGTGCTGCGTCAGGCTCAAGACCACACGTAAGGATCTCTGAAATGTTACGTAATGTACTATCAAAGTATGACACACATTCCTCATTGAAACTCTGTTGGGCTGCCGCTTATCTTATGCTATGTAAGCTCAACGTGAAAGAGCACGCCCATTAAATAGGGAGAACTCTTGAACCCTTCTATTGCTGTCATTCGTGATGTTTGGAAATTGTAAATAAGAAAGTAGTATTTTTGAAAAGCATAACATTACGCTATAAAATAGTTTAAAAAGAAGGATAATGCGCTGACAAAAAATATGATTAACTATAGGTACCATTGCATCTCCCGCGAAAACATCAAGATAATAACGCGGTTAAAAATTATTCGCCCTCTAGACAGCGGAGGCTAGATAAAACGTAAGTGTCACACGTTATATATATGCGCGCTCTCTTGACACGCCATTAACGCAAGCTCAGAATGCTGAAAAAACATTCACGATACGTGCGGGCATGTTTTGTCGGCGTTTTGACGTTGAGATGTTTTGGCATGTGCTCTTGTGCCGCTCTGCTCTATTGACGTAGTGTTGTTTTGTCGATGTGCTATTTCGACGACGTGCTGTTCTGACGCGTGTTGTTTCGAGGTGTGCTCTGCTGTCACGTTCCCGGTGAGCTCGTACAGATGATTCGTAGCGAACAGCGTGATCAGATATGGCGCCCAGTGAATTTCTTATCCGTTTCCCTCATGCCCTGTCCATTATAATTCGTGCTCGAAACCATCGAAATAAACCTCACCACTCGCCATTTCTTTACCTGGCTTCAGACGATTCTGCTCAAGGGTGTAGGCTATTTGAGCAGGTATCGGACCAGTGCTCACCCAGCGGCAAGGTTAACCTTGACATCCAGGTTGTCCAGCTTGACCCTCCTGGTTGAAGCGAATGCCGACACGAAATCGGCTGCCTCTTCGCAGGACGGACGACGGGAACTTGCCGTAGACTTGCTTGTAAAACGTGGTGAAGTTGTCCTTGGCGTTTTCTTTCTCAAACATATCCACGCTTATTACCGCGAGGGGACCCGGACCGCAACGAGAGGTTTGGTTTGTCGGTGTTTTCGGAGTAACTGGATGGCGCATCGGTGAATCAGATGCTATTGTCTTTTTTGTTGGATGACTAAAACTCACCCACTCACGCCCCCCCCCCTCCTCCACGCCGAGATAGCCTATGCGTACATGCAGACCCTGAGAGTAATCCGTTACAAGTAAAGGATTGCGTGTAATCCATTACTTTTTCACGCAATTTTGTAATTGCCACGTTACTTTTTTGCGGCAGTAATTTGCAACGCAATTCGGATACACATTTTGGTAACGTACTACTTTAATTACTTGTTACTTTTTAAAAAGATGAACATTATACGAAAATTGGAGCTATATGAGTAGGCAATTTAGCAGAATAAAGATTCCAGTTCAGCAAAATAGAAAACATCGTGAAGAAGAGAATAACCGAAAAGAAAACACAATTCGTCATGCGACCGGTCACGAGATCCACTAAACCATCCTGCAAAGCGCATGCAAATATGCGAAAAAAAACAAAGATCAAGACGACAACGCAAGCAGCTATACTTTGTTCACACCGCCTAACAGTGCGTCGAAGCTACAGGCTTGGGCAATAACTGAAGACGTTGAGCTCACGCTTGAAAGGCCCGTTTGAAAAGAGAGCTTTCGTATATTGGTTCTTTAGCTCCGAATCTCGTAGCGGTGTTAGACGCGGCTACTGAGCGTGAGCACCGCTAGCTGTGTCTACAGACTTCTAAGGACCATTTCAGTCGCCATAAGTTAGCGGGATGGCGGATGAAATTGCAGCTTCGCTGCCGCTTCAGCTTACAGGTGAACAGAGTGCACCTAAATTTTCCCTCTCTTAAATACAATATTTTGTTTTTACGAGGACTACCATAATGCTGGCGTATGAGAAAGGGAAAGTAGTGTTGCAGAACATTTTTTAAAACATCACATTTTGTGTCTATCGTTTTCTTGATAAGTGGACAGGAAAAGTAACGTGAAAGTAATTTGTAACTTAACGAGTAAAGTCACGTCACTTTCAGCAAAGGTAATTTGTTACGGTAATCCTTTAGATTTGAGGTTCGGCAATTTATAATCGTAATTCATTACACTTTTAAGTAACGAGCAGAAGCCTGCATTCATCTACTTCTAGGAACTAGGGCTTTAAAATATCTCAATTACAGCTTTCTATTAACAATTGGAATAATCTGCCGGACTTAATAGTAACCCTAACTGATATATCAACATTTCTGAAAGCACTTGCCATCTTTCCCGGCTTATATGACGAAGGATAGTCGGAAAACACGAGTCACCGCAATATCCATGGTTTAAATGCCGCGTGAACAAGTTTACTATTTGAACTCATTGCCAACCGACCTTCGAAGCACCGGATCTACAATGTAGAAGCGGTGTGATCCCGGCTACATTAAACTAGAACTGATTGAGTGGGGGCGGGCTACAGGCTCCGCTCATGCTTCCGGCTGAAGCTCAGAATGTGGAAACTGGCGTGGTGGCGCTGCGATCGAAGTGGCTTAGTTCGCCTGGTTTTTCGGGTGTGATCGTCGCCGTCCTCCGCCATCGTGACATCGCGTCGCGTCGAGGACGATGCCGTTACGCGACATCAGGTCACCGTTGTAACGGGGTCGTGACGTGACAACGATATGACGTCAAAACACGGTCTTGATGTCTTGTAGCGCGCGTTGTCAACCTCGACGACGACGTTCACGTCGGGCGTCGTCGTGATGTCGCATGGCGTTGTGACGACACATCAGGTCGCGGTGACGTTATCTACCGACGTGGCGCCCGACGTCTCTGTTCTATAAAAATATATAGCACGGGCTCTATTCTTTTTATGACTTTGACCTGTGTGCCGGTCGAACGTGGCGTTGGAACGCAGCGCTTTTTTATATAACAAACGGCTGATAAAAAATACATTCTGTGCTAACAAATATACGCGTGTTTGGTCAAGAACCTTATTTTGTGGCGCTTGTTTAGTCATTCTTGTTGCAGATCCAAGCCACCTCGCTCGTATCGTCCTGTAATAATTTCTCCACGTGCGTAGGTGCATTGTACAAAAACATGGGGGTGGCTGTAGATATCGTGACAGAATACACCGATCTCACCAAGCGTTCGGCGCATGCGTGATGCCTCAGTAACTTAAGTTCACAGAAGGCAAACTGCAGTGCACGAGAGGGCACGTGCCGTCCTAGTGCTTTCACCATAATAATTGGGGCGATGTGGATATTTATACAGCGAATTGCTCTAGCCACTCCTATATACTGACAAAGCTTGGCAGATCGCACGAGAAGCGGCAGCCGAAGTGAAAAGGGTGGAGCGGCGGACAACGGATACAGGAGAGCCACGTGACTGGCACTCCGCTGCGGCGAGACGCCGAAACAAACTTCCCGAGCAACAAGTGTGTTACGGGTCCCCGCTGCCGCAAAAGCCTGCGCTGCCGTCCAGGTTCCCCGAGCAATGGCTCTTTGATGGTCTGTGCTACCAGATCTCGCTCTCCACATCTGCGCCCGGGCACTCTGTGGCTCCATCATCGAACTGCCAGGTTTTGTGAGTATAGAAGGGACTATGGCTCTACACGCGCAGACTCCAGCCAGTGGTTGCACGTGTTAAAAAACTAAAGTTCCCTCGATGCATTGCGGCAGCGGTGGCGTAGTCAAGCTGGCTGGTGAGATCGGTCTATATACCAGAAAACACACGTCAAATATGTTGGAGCTTCATACATGCTTCTAAAACGTCAATGTAAAACGAGCGACCGCAGGCTCTGTCTGATGTGCTGTTCCTTCCTCATGTGACAGCCATGTCACATTGTTCCTAAGAAAAATACACTGCAGGCATGTTCGACTGAGCATATGTAAGACGCTGCTTCATGTATGCTTGAGGCGTCTCCGGCGATAGTTTTGTCATCATGATCACAGCGAACACTATGTCTTTTGCACGATGCATGACCGGTTCGACTGCGGCTTCGGTGGCATCGATCAAACCTGTTGCACGCCCCGTCACTGGTTCGGGCTCCCTCATGAAGCCCACGACCAACGCCATCTTGTCCAGGTCGTCTGCCAGAGGGCTTTCCACCAGCTAAAGTCCAGCAGCGACTTGAGGGTTGTAGATGACGCCATTGTCTCTCTCCTTCCCCTTCCTCACTATGGGAACCCTGAAAGTTTAAAGGGCGGCCGGTTTTGCTTTTTCTTGTACTGAAAACCAACATCGCCAAGGGAACACCAAGATACCGGGATGTTCCCTGAGACAGCCTCAGCTCAGCAGTTCGCTGGGGTACATATACGTTGGAAAAAAGGTTTATCCTGAATTTGAAGAATGTGATTAGAGCTCTGCTCTATCGGATATCTGCTGGTATCCACATTAAAACCGTCGGATACGGACAGAAGTCTCTTATACCTTGAAGATGGCCGATTGCACTGGCACACGATTTTCAGCGGACGCGGTGCCTACCGGCACGCGGTCCACAGTGGACGCTAGATGTACGTGTGCAGGATTCTTGGTGGACGTAGGAGTACCTGCACACGATACTCAGCGGACGACAATTTTTAGCGGACACATGGGGACTTGAACATTTTGTGCTTATCACAAAGAAATTTGCCTCATTAAGAACGTGTCAACTCTTCCAGTATCCGAGGCTTACTTACAAAATATAATTTGTTGCGTGTTTTCAACGTATACAAATATAAACTTAAATCCACTTTTATGTTAGAAAAATTAAATAAATGAGAATGCCTAAGCAAACCTTTCGGATCTAAAAAAATTACGTAGTAACTTATCCAACTCGTTCGGCGTAGCAATGAATTGTGCCGTTTTGTCAAAGAAATTTTTCCAGGCAGTCACTAAAATATCCACTCTCTACTTCACTAAATACACTAATCAATTGTACCATCCACATAATGTCGATTAGAATGTAAGATTTTGTAGAAGTGGATTAAGTTATTATGTTTTTGTCTTACATGTTAGTTGCTATTCTCTATGCTAATATCTTTTATGCTGTTGATATGTTCTATTTTTTATGCGTATGAAACTCCAAGGGAGTAAGGGGCTTCGTCATGCTGTTTTACTAGTTTTTCTTCTTGTTTCCGCCAGTCATATGTTTTGAATGGGAAACCAAGTTTAATATTATTATTATCATCATTATTATTATTAATGTTATTATTATTATTATTATTATCCTAATTTCCTTACTGCTGATTCCAGCTGAGTTAAGGGCACCCTTCATGAGAAAACAGTTTTCGCAACTAAAAGTTGAAGAAAAGCTGTCTTCTCAAATGGGAAACTGAATTCAAGCAGTGAAGGAAAATAATGTTGAATAATATTAAATCGGGATCGCGAGGCGTATCGAGAAAATATAGAGTCCGATTTAACTGCAGAATGAGTCCCCAAAACATTTGGCAGTAACGTCGGTTCGCGTAGCAGCAGAAACGAACAAACCAAAGAAATTTGTTCTAGATAGTAGTCGTTGCAAAAAAATACATCACAAACATTTGCTAATTAGTTTCAGCTGCGTTTACACTGATCACATTGATTTCCCGATTTTTTTATTCTCATCCGGAAGGACTTGGCGACCTGCTACACCTCTATTTTTTTAAACAGAAATATCGTTGCGGAGTGTATTAGAGAAGGGAACCAAAGCTATCATCAGGTCACGATGGACTACTTCATGCTCCTGTGAAGTACTTTAATAACTCTTTAAAGTCCGAAATATTTCCAGCCATGTGAAAGCTCGCTGTAAGTGTTCCTGTGCTTAAGTCTGGAACGAGTGGCGATGTTTCCAAATATAGACCGAACTTCCTTCTTAGTTCCTTCTCGAAGCTTGTCAAAATGATTATCCATAAACTTTTTATCTTTCTCATTTATAAATATAATTATTCCTAGTCGGCATGGATTTTTTCCTGGCAGGTTGACAACAACGAATATAGTTACTTTTTCGCCCTACAGCTTCCCTCATTGTCTGTAAGCAAGGTCAACTTGACGTAATTTATTTTGATTTAAGCAAGGCCTTTGACGTGGTTGATCATGAAATGTTACTATCTAAAATGTCTTACTACGGTGTTGGGGAAAACGTGATCGAGTTGTTTGGAAGTTATCTGCTGAATATGAAGGGTTTTGTACGAGTTAATATAATGACGTCCGCAACTTTAAAATGAGCTCCGGGGTGCCTCAGGGTTCTGTTTTAGGTCATTTTCTCTTTCTAAATTTGTCAATGATATTCCTCTCGTTATCTCACAATCATTATTCCTCCAACACGCCGATGACATAAAGATATATGGTGAACACAGAACTTTGGACGGCTGCGTCAGACTACAGGCATACGTGAACAAATTCAGCAATTGGTGTAAACAAAACAGGCTTCGTGAGAACCGTTTGAAAAACCAAAGTATGGACATTTTCTCGGAAAACTCAAAATTTCTGTGTTTCCTTATGGACTTGAGGGGGCCTTATTAACTCGTGTAACCGAAACTCGGGACCTCAGTGTTGCGGGTGATTCAAACCTAAGGTTTGATGTTCACGTGGGCACAATAGTTTGCGCTTCGTTACGAGTGCTTGACGTTCTGTGTCGCCTGACAGGAGGAGAATTCAACAATCCACGCACGTTTTTAGTTTCTTTACTGGTCACTGTGCCGCTTGCGACTTGACTGTGCGTTGTGGTGTGGAACGAAATTTGTAAAACGAATTCACTGAGAATTGAACGGGTGCAGCACAAATTCATCTCAATTTTAAGTATCGCTATTTGGCCAGAAATGAGCTTGGTTTTATGAAGCTCTTTTGGAACGTGTTGAATTACCTGACCTACATCAACGTAGAGAAAAAGCGAACTTTGTATTTTTGTTTAAAACCCTTCACAACCTAATTGACTCCCAATTCTCTTATCTGAAGTAAATATTAGGATTCATAGTGTACCTACAAGACTCAATTCAATTTTTATACATTTAGAGAATTTTGTCATTTATGCCCAATTCCCAGGTTAATATATTGTTACAACGGTTACGTTTATAAACTGGACATATTTTACTCGAGCCGAAAGAAGGTCGACCACTCAATCAAAAACCTGCTCCAGTTAAGGCAGAGCTGAAAAATACTCAGTTGTTACAATGAAATGCAAACGATTTTTTATTCTTTTCTTGTGACCTTGTAGACACGTTGTTTTACTGTTGAAGCTCGTGTAACCGACATTTTACTATGACTTTTGAACTACCCTATAATGATTACAAACGGTGTGATGGCTACATATTTGCATGAACTTTTGTCAGTTTAGACTTTTTTTTCTTCTCTTTGCCTGATGTACTCTCCCAACTATATACATCACCTTCACGTCGCACCAACGTATAAGCTTCCAACATAAATATTTACCCCTAATTCCAAAGGTCGCTGAATCTGACGTTGGTGTGTTTTTGTTTAGTTATAATTTTTATGTTTTATCTTGCAAATGTGAGTGTGCTCCTTGTTTTTAACTCTTTGAATGTCCTGTGTGCCAGTACCAAGACCGGATTGTTCTTCCTGGACACCCAATAAAATTGATTGATTGAATGATTTTTATTATTAACATTAATATTATTTTTCGCGATCATGGTGTTCATTTTGTCAAGCAGTCGAATACTGCCTTGCTGCGCTGCGGGTGATTAATATTGTTAAAGTACGCAACAACGACAAAAAATAAGTCGCGAGTTCTTAGGCTTTAAGAGTTTCGTCCTACAACGCATAACACCTCAAAGGCAAACGCCGATTAAGGGTATTCGGTACAGTGTTGTACGGAACGGCGTTCCAAGGAACGGCGTTCCTGGAACGCGTTCCTTTTAGGAGGAACGAAGGAACGCCGCCGTTCCATTTCGCATCGCTGGAACTGGAACGGGAACGCGTTACATTTTTACTGGAACGGAAAGAGTAACGGCGTTCCTTTTTTCGTCCAGTGGGGTAATTTTTATTTTATTTCTAACAGGGAAATTTTGAAAGTACAAAAACAATATCTTTACGAAGTGCAGGATCTCGTTAACTTTTTGGCTACTAATCTTATGGATTATTTTGTGTGGTCCTCGCTTGGTAACGGTTTCGGGTGCAGGAGAGCTGGTGGACATTGATTCTTTTTTGAGTGCTCGAAACTGCGGTACACAAAGCAAAACTTTCAGTCGTAGGAAAAGACAAAGAAAGAGGGTCGTTTCAAACTCAGCTACTTTCTTTGGTTCCACGAATCCTCATACACCCAGAAATCTAAGGCCTACTACAGCCATTTCTGAACTTCCATAAAGAGACCTACAGTTAAAACAAAATCACAGGTTGCCAGACATCAAACGCACCCTTGTATCCCGAACATTAGTCACTTAAAAGATACACAAAAAAATAACCTTTATTCCTTCTCTTGTCCCCCATCTTCAAACTGAACAACAAATCCAACCTTCACAAAGAAGTATTTGTAGTTTTCAAGACTGACCTTCCAAAAGCCCTACCCTCTCCTTCACTTGCTCGTCTTGCGGACAGCAACATCGGGAAGCAACTGTTGTAAGTTTTAACAATGGGACTTCGTTAAATTGAAACGTGTGAGGTTGTTGTAAAACGCTCGTGCAATGTGGGGTAAAAGTACATTCGGCTCGTCTGAATCGTCCACTACAAACATGAATATGGTTAAAACCTGAGATTTTTAACTTGAATATATCAACAAATGAAACCCTGCTTCGGCTTGTTTTTTTCTCCTGGTGCCCTTCCTTCACGACATACAAACTCGTATGTTGCCTATTGATGGGATAGATAAAAAAAATGTTGATTTAATTAAATATGGTAATTAGCAAAATTCAAATGTAACGTATATGTAACGATACGTTCCATTTTTTAAACTGTAACGGAAACGAGTTCCTTTTTCACAGATGGAACTTGTAACGGGAACGCGTTCCAAAAATCAGAAGGAACGAGGAACGAGCTTTCGTTCCTTTTTTCTTTTGGAAGAACGTGTACAACATTGATTCGGTATTTCTGGTTGTCTTGTTACCCTCCCACAAATGGCTATCCTTTTTTATTTGTTTGCTAAGATATTTATCTCGCAGTTGGCCAGGTTCCACGCAACTTCAAATGGCAGCTAACACCTGTGCAGTTAGCGTCAGCGTTGGCACGTGGAATTCTTCGAAAATTAAATGTACCAGATGTGTAGTCTAAAGGCAAGGGAGAGTGCTCATTATACGCGAGCGCAAGTGCACCAGATGTTCTTCTCAAGCCTCAAGCGTAAACAAAGGCAAAGGAGTTTGTAAGCGTTCAGTCTATAATCCCATTTATGCATTAAATTGCAGGACCCGAAGCCTCTTCTCCGAATCTAAGTCAATCTAATTACAATAATAATAATGATGATAACAATACATACACACACACACACACACACACACACACACACACACACACACACACACACACACACACACACACACACACACACACGCATACATACATACATACATACATACATACATACATACATACATACATACATACATACATACATACATACATACATACATACATACATACATACATACATACATACATACATACATACATACATGTTTCGTCACATTTGACGAAAAGTTTAGAATGCTATCATGCAGGAGCCGATATTTATGACCCATTTTAGACCAAGCCTGGGTATTTGAGACATCACATCACATCACATCACATACATACATACATACATACATACATACATACATACATACATACATACATACATACATACATACATACATACATACAGTCTCCATCAATAGGAAAGACCCATTTGGGAAGGCAGTTTCAGGCGGTTGTGCTGGATTCACTCTAACCGGGCCCACATTTCTTGGTATGAGGAAATAAGTGAACCTCATTTTGATGTCAATCAAAGTAAATTGCCTCTGGCCAAAATGTGCTTAGCACCATCCCACAAACTACCTCAACGAATAGGTATTTCATATTGACGAGGTATGTGCATAGATACACACATACACAAACACATACATACGTGCGTAGATACATAGATAAAATATTAAAGAAATAGAGGCGATCCTGAGCAGTTGAATCTCTTGACGCTTGAGTTTTAACTCTAAATGGATGTCCAAACGTGTCAAGATATTTGACGAGCCAGGAGTGCCGCTATTTAACGTCGACAGTGCGTTTTGTTGTTAGTTGATTCGATTGACTTGTTGGACCTGTTGACACGCTCTGGATGTTTTGATCGGCGAACATCTTGACTCATTGCAACCTCCTAACTCGCCAGAAATCTGTTGACTCGTTGAAGCTCTTGACTCTTCGGATCTCTTTGTACCACATTGAATCGATTGACTCATGTTCCAATGGGACATGGTGTCTCACGAGTCAGTAGATTAGATTTATTATGCCCATTGACTAGCTTCGTTTTGTGGCCCGTTGAAGTTTAGTGGCTTATTGAACCTCTTAACTCGCCCTAAATTCCGGGGAATGGGCCCGTTGGCCCATTATACCTTTTATATCTACATCCGAAGTTTTTTTACCCTTGTTCCCACAATTCTAGAGGTTCCTGGCTTCAGAAAGTTTATGCGGAGCGCAAATTTGTCTGCTTCTTGAGCAGGGGTTGCGATGACGTCGGAGCGCAAGGCTCTGATTGGCTCCGATTAAAGGATAGTGGGTAGACCTCAAAGCAAGCTGCCTTCAGGTCTACCCACTATCCTTCAGTCAGAACTAATCAGAGTAAGGCGTCGTTCTCACGTCGCCATAACTCATGCAAAAGAAGCAGACGAACTTGCGCTTCGCATTGGAAACACAAGCAAACTGCCAGTAATGTCAGGAATAAACTTGACTAAATTATATCTCTTATTTGCTGCTCATCGTCTTGCTGGAGAACAGACCTTTCGCTAGGCCCCGCCTTTCGTTTTCCATTTTATTACTGCTTGCGCTAAGGAGACTGAGGGATCGGTAAAGCACTCGTTAAAACTACCATTTTGTTTTTCATGTGAAGTCCAGCGTTTTATATTCTGCAAAAATAGGCATTTACAACTGTGTAGCAACTTCAAGAATCGCGCATTTTTCAATTACCTGTATGCTTGCGGTTGCCTACAAGCTAGCAACTCGGTGCCGTAACGAAAGTGCACACACCGCCTTGCCCTCTCCTCTACTTCCGCCATCAGCCCACGGGGTTTCAATGTGCCGAACAAATCGATAAATAAAAAATAAATGTATTTGTCTTTTCCTTTTGTTTAGCTTCCTCCGAGCGCAACCGACGTGCTATGATCCGATGTAGCTATTCATTTAGTGGCAAACGTGCATCGTCACCGAATGTTTGCGTTTGTTATCACTGATTAAGCTAATGAGGAGAACAAATTTGTCTCCTTCTTTTGCAGGGAGTCGTGGTGATGTCAGAACACCGAGCTCTGATTGGCTCCGATTGAAGGGTAGTGGGTAGACCTCAAGGTAGCTTGCTGTCAGGTCTACCTACTATCCTTCAACCAGAGCCAATAAGAGCTTAGCGTCGCACCACAACCCCTGCAAAGGAAGCAGACGAACTTTCGCTCCGCATTGGTTTTAAATCTGTTGTGCCTTCCCAGGCGGCCCCAATTGAGGTGTATTTGTTTATAAATATTTTTTCCTCCTCACCCTAATTTACGATTAAACCAATGAAACAAAGTGAATGCGTCACGATCCTGCGATTTTATTTTTCCAGTGTGTGAGATTGTTTAACCAGTGATAGCCAACCCACAGGGACAACGACCGCCGTGACCTTGCACTTTTGGTCCCGCTTGATTGACTCTATCGGATCTCGGCTGCGGTCTGACTTAAAACGGAGCATAGTGCCTTAGGGATCTATATGTTGTATAATTTCTACAATTACATTTATCATTGCGCCATTGCTGAAGGAGAGACGAAAAAACTTTTGTATTAAAAAATAAAAAAACCTAAATTGTTTTTATTTGGCTTCGAGGATCACGAATATAAAGATTGTTTCATATTGGTGCACGAAGGTAGCAAAAAATCATTAAAATATTAATTAGAAAAAAAATGCTCGCCGAGAAAAAAGTAACGCGAGCACATACTTTTGTCACTCTTCGCTCTTACCAGATATACGGCGAGCAAGTTCTTCAAAACGCGTCCTTGGCGCATTGGAAGGCAAGAATGGACAGGCTGATCAAAAGGCAACGTACAAAATCCGCAGGAAACGAGGGATGAGGAGGCAGCCCAGCGCCACTGCCATTAGTTCAGGTCGGGGTGAAACACCGGCACATGTGCAGATTCGGGGGTAGACAAAGGCAGGATGTGCGCAAAGTGCAGACAATCTTGCACGTTGTGCAATCACCGCCAGTCTAGGAAGCGCAGGACGTGGTCCTGCATGTCCATGTGCTCATGTAAAACATTCTCGGGCTCGTCAAGGAGAAGGAAGCGTTGCTAGATTTAGTAAAGCCCCCAAAAATCATCCGCGAAGCAAGACGCTGATTGGCTGGCGGAAAGGTCACGTGACCAACGCTGATTGGCTAGTTCTCGTGAGTATAGGAGGTTCTGGAAATCCGCCAGGCTTTCTAGCCCGACTAGCACCAGTATCTTTATTCCAAAAACTGCTATCAAGTTTATAAGCCACCTGATAAGTTATGTGACGAAGAGCGCCATGAGCGTAGGCGTCGGGCCCGGTAACGTTCCGGACCGATATCGGAACGTTTCACGCGTAACACAATGGCCCGGCAGTTTGCTTTTGTTTTTGTGATTTGTTATTTGACGTTCTCGTCAGCTAGTGCTGCAAAATGATTGGTTTTTCGGAGCAATAATAAGTATTCCGGATATACCACGCCCATCGTTTCTTAGGCTGTCGGTGACTCTAATAGTGAACTCTGTGCCATACGAACCGGATCCGCTGCGTGGTTGACCTTTGGCTCGCCAGAAAGCTCTCGACTCGTTGGATTTCTTAACTCGCTGGGCCTCTCGACTCGTGGAATCGCTCGACTCGTTGGACCCATTGACCCACGTTGTGTCTTTTGACTCGGACGAGTTCTTGATTCGTTGAAACTCTTGGCCCATTGTTGAGTCTCTCTTTATCTTGCTGTCACGTGATTCGTCAGTCCCCTAACTCCTTAAAAAATTCCGATCAGAAGCGCTCGCTCCCTCCCCCGCAAAATTTGCTACCAGCTTGATTGAAAGCGGAACACCTCTCTTCTTGCACGCGGTGGCTGCGCTCTCGAGCAGATGTTCTAGAGCGGCGCCGCAACAGAACATTGGAGGCGACACTCAATCAACTCGAGACGAACGTCTTCTGTGTGTGTGTAGTTGTGTGGGAAGGGAGGAGTGGAAATCTGTTCTATAGTGGGAAGTTCATCAACTGTGTTCACCGAAGAGAGTCGTTAATATTCTGAAGGGCAGATTGCGCGTCAGATGTGGGTCCAGTTATAAATTAAGTTCGACGACGGGCCTCAATTTATAATAGAAAGCGCCTCCGAGTGTGGTTCTTATTCAATTACCAAATTTGTGGGGATCAGATCAACGCTCAGATTTGGTTAACCAAGTTAACATCAGCGCGGTGCTCTAAATGTGTACTGAAACCACATAATAGGTTTAATAAAAGTATAAAACTGTCTGTCTGTTTTTTTTTAATATTTTTTATGTGTGGGAAGCGGGTTGTGAGGAGGAAAGGAAAGGTTGTTTTGGCAGGGTTGCTGAACGAAACTTTTTTTATTCCAGGAACACGTCACTATTGTATTAATATATGCGGAAGTTTTGGCATCCTGGCTTACGAAACATATTTTTAAACTCTGACATGTACTCAGTGCCAACTATTTTGTGCTAAGCTGTCCAGGATTGAGTAAACCTTCCCAGTGCTCTGTCTCCTTCGCACAAGGGTGTGTTTGATTGAGACACAAGACCAAGTCACGAGGTCTCACAACAGCGAGGGGCTGCAGTATTGTGGAGGCTTGGCAACGTAGCACAAAATAGTTGACACCGATTATGTGGACAGAAACTGAGTACATGTCAGAAACTGAAGGAGAGGAGAGTTTGCGATGATGTGAGAGCGCGGAGCTCTGATTGAAACAATAGCGGGTAGACGCCAAGGCTGGCTGCTTTTGTCCCTACTCACCGCCCCCTCTAATCGAAGCGAGCAAAGGCATCTTCCGCTCCCCGTGCAGGGCGTTGTGTTAGGCATTCGCACGCCATACCCTGCGCGAGGAACGAGTACGCTCTTGTTTGCTGTGACTGAGAGAGACAGGGTAGAGCCAGATGCAGCTAGCCTTGGTGTTTAGCCACCATCCTTCCAATCAGAGCTCGGCGCTCGGACGTCGCCGCACACTCTCACCTTCTTCTTGCACTCCAGGTTCTATGTGTATGGAGGATACGGAGCGCAAGTTCGTCTGCCTTGTTGCCCAGGGGTGGCGGTGACGTCAGAACGCCCGAGTTCCGATAGGCTCTGATGGAGAGATAGTGGGTAGACCTCATTGCAAACTGCCTAGAGGTCTACCACTATCCTTTTCAATCGGGGCCAATCAGAGCTTGGCATTCTGACGTCACCACCACCCCTGCTCAAGAAGCAGACGAACTTTTGCACCGGAAAGACCGATCTCAACTGCTAATTTGGCTATGCCACCTCGGTCAGAACGCATCGAGGGTACTTTAGTCTTCCTGCACGTTCCCTAACCCTCACCGGAGCTCAGCGTGTGCAGAGCACAAGACGGCACAATCCGTCTCGGTGGACCTTAGTCTCGAGCACTCCCGCCTTCCTCTTGTAAACTAAAGAAATGGCGGTTTCGTGCATGCGCCAAACGCTTGGTGAGGACTGTCCACTGGCGACGCTTGCAATATACCATTTGCTAGATTACCCAAGCATCAAGGAGAATGCAAGGATTGGTGTTCCACGCGCCATACGCGCACGCCTTCCCCGTTATAAAATATTCGAAGTAAATAACTAAAATAAAGCTTTGAAGAAAACGCGCGTGCAAGATGCTATTTGTTTTAGGTATTTGCTTTGGAAAAGTTGCTACTGCTGACTCCAGCACGTGCGGCGCGTGGAACACCAATCCCTGCATTCTCCTTGATGCTCGGGTAATATAGCAAAAGGGGGCATTCTCTGGACGCCATATTTGAGATCAATGTTTAGGGCGCGTGCTCAGAACGAGGTTACATTTATAGCCCGCTAAGACCGGCAATCTTGAAGGTGTGGAACGCACGTTGCAAAAGAACTGTGGAAGCTCGTCGTCAGCACGCGCTCAGCAACCACGCACACAGATATGGCCGCCAGTGAATACTCCCTATAGGTCTATTATGTCTAGAGTAGGATTATTTCTTCTCTTATCGACGGAAATAACAGCGAAGTCGGACTCTCAAATCTGACGGTGTTGATTTAGAAACCTGATGACTAGGAATTTACCCTGCTTTTTACGCACCATCGATCTGGTCGCTCGCTTCTAATGATCTTAATCGTTACGTCGGAGGTAGGAATGACTGGATCCAGAGCCCGATATAGACCGGCACGCGGAGCGACTCTGTTTACCAACACGCCGCAAGGCCGCGCATGCGCGGTAGCTATGTGGGCAAGAGCAGCCCGGCCTGGCCCGGCTCTCCGTGTTTTCGCCATTGCGTTCTATGGCGTGCGCTCGTTGTTGTCGTTGTAGGGACGCTTGTATCTTTATTTGTGCGTCGTATTTCCTGAGAACGTATGTCGTATTCTATGCCCGACTATTTGAGCTCGCTGCCCGAGCCTGAACGGCAGCGGTATCGAAACAAACTGTGCGGTGACGGTGTTGCCTTCGACGATCCGTATGCCGTAAACAAGGCCTGCTGGACTTCCGACGTAAAGTTGCTGCCACCGAAGTCGACGGCTCATGTCGTCGTTTATTTAGTTTTTTCGCCAAGCCAGTTCACGGCCGACACGGTGCAGGCGTACAAGTCTCTCGAGGCCTACGATTACTTCGAGTCGGTTTCCGCACTGCCGGCGGGATCAGCAGTCTGTGGGTCTGCGGAAGTGTGTGTATTCATTAATTGATTAAATACACACAGCGTCTTCAAGTCAAGGTATGATATTTTTCCTACCCTCATGACCACAAGGCATGACAAGCAGTAACGCTTTGTCCTTTCTGCAGTCTTGGCGGTAACACGTTACAAGTAACGGCGTTGCCGGTAACGCGTTACTTTTTTCAATAACGTAGTAACCTACTCGTTACGTTTTCGACACAGTAACGGGTAACGTACTTACGTTACTACTTCAAGTAACGTAGTTACGTTACTCGTTACTCCTTCCCAAGTCTTAAAGAAATTACACTTCAATGTTTTCCGTGTTTTAGGCGTCAAGCCATGTTTTTCTTGGCGTTTTTTCTCGTGAGTATTTAGGTGAAACCGTAAAACGAGATAAAGTAATGATGTTCAGTTTCTGCACGAACATAATGTTTCTTGATATATGACATGTATCGTCAAAACCGTAAAATGTGCTAAATCTTAATTTAAAAAAGTAACGCAGAAGTAACGTGCGTTACTTTTTATCGGTAGCGGTAACGGGTT
This sequence comes from Ixodes ricinus, assembly GCA_037355805.1. Taxonomy (NCBI): domain Eukaryota; kingdom Metazoa; phylum Arthropoda; class Arachnida; order Ixodida; family Ixodidae; genus Ixodes; species Ixodes ricinus. The sequence goes on from JAZHYW010009626.1 coordinate 172,304, forward strand.
CCTTTTATTTTTAGGCAACGTAGCTCGGTAACGCGTTACTTTTATTTGCAAGTAACGAGTAACGTATTTTGTTACTTTTTTCGGTAACGCCTACAACACTGCCGTTCTGTCGCCGATCCCCTTCTGCTGGGTAGCACGGGCGTAGCGAGCCTCCGACGAGCGCTTGGCCGATGCTTTGTGCGCGAACACCATGGGAACAAAATCCGGGTGGTCTCGATGAGACAACGGTTTCCCTGCACATAAGCAAGCCTCGGGACGGAGATTGAAATGGAAGCCGCACTTGCCTTCAAGAAAGTGTTTGCCGCACAAACGGTCGTTCGGCGCGAGGCGACGATTCTTTTCGATCCACGAATATTATCCACCTTTTATGCCTTTCAGAGTCTGCCGGGAACTTGTGGAAACTCACTCCGCTACTTTTCTTGTACATTTCGGTGCAATTAACAGCAACACAGCTTCGCGGCATGCTGAAATGCTATGACGCCCATGCGAAACGTGCGCCCTTTTGCCCACACCCTGCCACACCCCCCGGCTCCGGCGCGATCGCAGCGCCGCCGCAGCTCCGTGACGTCAAGCCCGCGTGTCGGTGTATACAGAGAGTTTGGCCATTCGTTGGGAAGTACAGAAGTCAAATGAGGAAACGCCATTGGCCGAAAGCGTGCTGGGTGTGTTCCAGGGCGTCTTCACAAATCGGAATGTGGCCAACCAGAAGCCGGAAATAATACCCTGGTGGTGGTCGCGAGAAACGAAATTAATAAGTGCGTCGGAGTAACTCTCGGTGACTAGAAAATATGGTGCACGTGATGTTTCAATCACGGTCATTCAAAATCATGGAGGAAGAGCGCGACTAGCGGAACGATCGACATAATCCGTACGCCAGGCGCCGAGGGCCTGGAATCTGCCGTCCGAGCGGTCACACTCTGTCTGCACAAAACAGAGTTCGAGCGGCAGATTCGTTTCTTACATCTTTCTCATGATCATGATCGAAACATCACGTGTACCCTATTTTCAACAAGGAAGGGGTACGACATTTAAATCTTACACGCTTATTCAAACCATATACATATGATTAAAACTGTTTCTCGCTACCACCTCTAGGAGATTCTTTTTGGCTTCTGGTTGGCCCAGGGACCATGTCAAGCCCTCTTTCTGCGTCTGGTGCACGCCCTGGCTCTGCCCGCTCCTAACACTGACCAAACTCTCTCTATACATGGTTCTGACTGGATCCTGGGAAAGTAATGCCAAGCTGTCCATGTGGTCACCATCTTGATTCATTCAATATTCAATTTCTCCTTGACCTCTCCATTTTTCGTGAGTTAATTATATTCGAAAGAAAAACACGGGGGAGAAGCACAGGACAACCACTTGTCCTCCGTGTTTTTTCTTTCAATTTTATGTATTCATGTTCAACCCGCTCTCCTTCACCAGTAATTGTATTCGCTGGTGATTGGTGGCTATATAGTGACGTTTCTTCAATACACTGGCGAAACAAGCGCTCACCTTCGTATACTGCCACCAGAGGCGGCGACGGTGCTTGGCGGCATTGAAAAATAATTTGTCTGTCTTTAAATACGCAAGAAGAACAATACCATTGTTAGACATGTGGGGAGATAAGTATGGTTGATAAGTGGGTTGCATGCACAGCGCGAAAGGCGCTTATGAGAGGAAAACTTTCAGTACGAATGTGCTCTATTGCGATCTTGGTGCGACTTGTTCAGAACGACGCCTCCAAAACTACGAACTTCATCACACAAAAAAAATAGCGCCAAAAGAGAAAGGGCAAGGAAGGACAGGACAGGACAAGCGCTAATATTTTCCGTCTTTGTCTTTTGTCTTTCGCGCTAATATTTTTATGATGTTCAACCAACTAGGACACCAACTTAATTTGAAGCTACGCCGACTTGAATGGACCGAAATGGAGATTGCCATGGCAACCGAGACCAATCAGCCAACCACCTTGAGAGGTTGGGTCGTCTGTATGTTACTATATGTTTGTGTCCGGCTAGCAGGCAGGAAAGGCAATGGCGCTACTCTCCAAAAATCCAGTGACTATGCGGAGGGCAAGTTCGTCTGCTTTTTGCGCAGGGGTTGCGGTGACGTCAGAAAAACGCCGAGCTCTCATTGGCCCGACAGGAAAGATAGTGGGTCGCCGCGACCCGCTATCTGAGCGTCGTCTGGTCCTTTGCAACGTCGTCTGCTAACCAACAGCTGTCTTACATTTACGAGCGAGCTCGACTTCGCCTTTCAGAAAGGGCAGACGAAATAACTCGCGCGGTACGATGTGTGTTTGTCTAACAACTGGCAGACACGTATCAAGGAGCGAGCGAGCGAGCGAAGAATGGTACCTCGCGTTTGATGAGTTGTTCAAAGATAATCAACTAAAGAAAGACGACAGCCGATGTAGTGAATGGAAATAAACCAATGCGGCTGTATGATCGCTACTGTGAGCCCATCATAGCCCAAAAGTGCTCGATCGCTGCTGGTTGTCACATTTTTCTCGCGCGACTAAGAGGTTATTGTCAATCAGCGTATTCGGGTGTGTATGTTTGTCTTTAACCTAAGTTGTAAAAGTCTGAAAAGCTGTGCTAATTTGTGGAAGAGAATCCGAGCAAGACCGATCGAACTACCCGAGCGGCGTCGAGCGTATCGCGGAAGTTATGTCGTAGACTCGTTGACACCAAGAAGCAATTATTGTTTTTATTTTTGGCGAAATATTATGGAAGCTTATTTTTCTATGCCCTTTTATTGAAACAGACGAACACTTGCTCGGGGGTAATCCGATGGACTTCAATTAGCCCTTTGTATTTGCTCAAGCCACTTTTTTGATAAAAACACGCTGCTTCCTTCAGTGTAGCGCGCGTGCGGCCCCGGACATCAAAGGGCATCACAGACCTGTTATTGCTCTGCTTCGTGCGGCTAGGGGCATCTTGTCCCTCTAAGAAGGGTGCAAGGGGCAGAGAACCACGCAGCTATCTTTAATAGGCTGGGGTCTCATTCGTCATCGATGATCGGAATTAACCAGACAAATCGCTCCACCAACCAAGAACGGCCATGCGCCACCATCCACCGAATCAAGAAAGAGCCCTCAATCTGTCACTCCTCCCAGAAATTTAAAATGTGACAGACCGTCGTGAATGCGCCCACCACATCCGAAGACGCAGCACGTTTTCATTTCTCCTGGTAACACTGCCCTTGTACAGCGCCTGATCGGAGCCGACCTCGAAATCACACAGGACAGAAGCAAAGCGTTCTTTTCTCTTTTTTTTTTTTTTAACCAGCAACCACGCGAAGGACTTACGGCTACAGCCACAGCTGCTACAGCACGTCCGCCATTGCCGACGCCGAGATCTTCACATCCGCGAACCCTCCCCTCCCCTCCCAGTAGGCGTAGCTTAGTATAACCTCCTCTCCCACCGTCACACCTCCTTTCCCATGCGCAGAAGACCGAAATGCGCCCACTTGCAAGGCGCAAAGGGATCATCACTGAAACATCTCGTCGCCAATAGGGGATATTCACAGGACACCTTATTGCTGGAGGTTGTTCGTAGCCGCCGTTCGTTCGTAGCGCATGTTCATGACTATTGGGAAGGGGATTCAACCGTCGCGCCCCTTGAGGCTAAATTGAAAACTACACCGATGGGGACAGCAGCAACATAGATGATTTGTTTGTGTTTTGACGAAGCGCTGGACCGACGTCGCCGAACGTGACGTCAGCGTTCGGCTGGGACTTGTGTCCCTGAAGAAGACCGTTTGGTCGAAACGTCGATTACCCTCCTTTCATTTGGCGCTTATCTTTCCCTTCATATCCCTACTAATACACTAACAGTGCCCGGCAGAACCCCACATCTTCAGGTTATATTACTCTTGCGGAACGGAGATGGTATATTTTACAAACAAACATTTTGCACGTGAATCATCTCTCCAACTAACGAGAACTGGGAAGGGGTGCTCACTTTTGTAATCACCGGGCGGGTCCTAGTGCCGGGCCACCCGCACACACCTAAATTGCAAATAACAGCGTAAATACTACCAAAAACATCTTCGTAATTTCTTTTTTCTGAAAATTAAAACATAAAATTTATTCCCCTTTTTTAAAGTTGACAAGAGTGAATAAAACAGTAAATATTGATACCACTGCGTGTTGAATTGTGAAGCACGAAAGAAAGCGCACCATCAAACTCGCGGTCGTAGGTTGTGACCGTGTTTTTTTTGTTGTCTACTTTGGCTTCTCTTTCGTGAAGATATCGAAGGTGTTACAGCTGCGGTTGCAGGCGTAGCGTTTAAAACGACGGGTCTTCTTTTTCCGCTGGACCTGACAACGTCGTACTTTCGCCGCACACTGCGGCCTATATATCACTCAGGGAGGTCGTCTTTCCTTTAAGAAAAGCTCGAGTTTGACAGCGTAAGTTCCCGCGTGTTGCGATAAAACGTGTGAGAAGCCCCCTCTAAATTGCGAGGCACGTGTGCCTGCTGTCACAGCAGGCGAGGTCACGCACACGCCGGAGTTATTCCGCCCTTCTTTCTAAGGCAATCGTGGCGTGGCCCAAAGGACTGGTTACACTACACATAAAAAAGCGCGACGAACAGACAAAGACACGAAGAATACAGAAGTAACACTACACTCACAAGTGGCGTTTTGAGCAAATATTGAAATTCATGACATTCGCTCTTTTTCGTTCAACAGCCCACCTTGACATTTTGGGGCGGTTTATATTCCAGCGTAACGTCGTCAGGTAGCGTCCGAGTTCTGTTTATAAAATCGCAGCCAGAAACTTTATGTGCGAAACGAGATTTTGTGCTAATGAGCGGTGCAACGATTTTCCAAAATTTGGCCACTTACTCTAAGAATTAATCTATGTCATCTTACTCTAGGAATTACTTACTTACTCTAGGAATTAATCTATGTCATCTATCGAACGGAGAAAAGAAAATATTTTTTTTTCTTGCGCGCGCCAGTTTTTATTTAGCAAATCGAAAAAAATCGGCAAGACACTTAAGCCTGTTGACGGCTGGTAATGCGAAAGCATTAAAGTCCCTTTGGTGAAATGTTTTCGATTGATATTTTCGACGTGCATTAAAGTCCTATCTACTGCAGTATTCGGTGTGTGTGTGTTTGCATATACGTCGGCCACACACCGGAAACATTCGGACCATTTTTTATACTGATGACGTGGCGCCCCCTCTTCATCATTGGCTGCGCCGTCAGCCCCAATGACGCACGGACTAGGCCACACCTTTAGTCAGCCAGATGGTTGCCACGTGACGTGTGCAATGACGCATGCACTACGCACAGCTTTAGTCAGCCAGAACCGCGGAGCCGCAGTTGGCGTCGTGGAATCGTGCTCGCCTTACACCACGGAAGCCCTGGTTTGATTCCCACCCAAACCGCAATGAACCAATTGTTTTTAAAGCGATTATCGCTTTGTTTACAGGAACCTTCCTGAGAAATATGACGTCAGATCCGAGCATTTGGACTCTTTGCCCCATCGGAAAATTTTGGCGCCATCGCTCGGTCACGTCGCAGACGATGCCGGATATTCGTGTAATGAGGCATATAATGCTTTCGCATTAAAACAATTGATGGTCAGAGTTTCTCTCAACCCGTTCGCCCTGGTTTCTGGTGACGCCACTGGGGGACTTCCACTTTCTCCTCGAGTACCGACCAAGGTACCGACTTTTCAGAGATTGGCCTCGCCGAAGATCGCAACAAGCTGAACGAGGCAAAAGACGGTTCGCAACGGGGCTCACGGCGAAGTTTAGCTGCGGAGTTAGGTGAACTGGTTTGTTCACTTTCGCAAGCACCCCCGTGACGCGATGCCCCATAGTTCCCGTAACCGCCACACGGGGCTTCAGATGGACAAATTATTATTTTTCTTCTTTTGCGATGCAGCGGAATAGCAGTATCTCGGAGGAAGGAGGCGCGTATTTTCTCACTTGTGCATAGATAAATTAGAACGTAGAGCGTAAAAAGACGGAAGAAAAGGGAGAGGACGCACAATCGCTGACACGAAGACACGAATCAAACAGGAATACCACTATACTGCTGTGTTTGTCAGCGATTGTTCGTCCTTTCTCTTGTGTCCCGTCTGTTTACGCGGCACGTCTTAATCATCATGCCTTATCAACACGCCCAAGCTTCCA
>JAZHYW010009627.1:0-48597 GCA_037355805.1 Ixodes ricinus
CCGCTGCCGAACTGATGGAAAATCGGCGGGCTCTGTATCTTGTAAGGCTTGTCGGTGTCGTTCGTGGCGCTGCGGTCTCCGATCTTGATGGCAACACGTGGCGGTGAAATGCGGAGTCAGCAGGAGATGACTTGAAACTGGCGCAGCACTTGTTTTCGATGGCCCAGAAATTCTGCAAACGGAGGTAGTTGTTGTTAGACGTGTGTTAGTCTTGCACCGCTGCCGAACTGATGGAAAATCGGCGGGCTCTGTATCTTGTAAGGCTTGTCGGTGTCGTTCGTGGCGCTGCGGTCTCCGATCTTGATGGCAACACGTGGCGGTGAAATGCGGAGTCAGCAGGAGATGACTTGAAACTGGCGCAGCACTTCTTTTCGATGGCCCAGAAATTCTGCAAACGGAGGTAGTTGTTGTTAGACGTGTGTTAGTCCTGCACCGCTGCCGAACACTTTCGGAAGGGACAGTCCCGTTTTTGAGGTCCGCTTCTGCCGTCCCGTCTTTTTATCCCAATAAAGAATCATGTCCCGTTTTCGAGGCATGATTCTTTTCTTTTCTATGTAAAAGTGCGCAGACTTTTACAACCGAGTGTTTCAGGATAAAGTCCAGCTTAGGAAACTTCAGTCGTCGGCAAAATGCGCCCACACCAACGAAGGATGCGAAGCAGTGTGACTGTCCTCTAGACCCTAGGGCTTAGTGAAATCTGGCAACCTTTTGAAATGAGAGCAGTTATTTCATTAAATCGTTTCTTTCAATCTCAATCTCTAAACACCCCCCCCCCCCCCGCCTCCCCCTCCCGCTGGGATGTCCCGTTTTCTACCTTGAGGATCATGGTCACCCTATGTATAGGCTCCCTACGGGAGCCAGTGTTGCGCGTTTGATTCCACGTGCCGCGTGCCGCCCTCGCCGCTATTCGCCGAGATCCGATCACGTGAGGAGCCGGATCAAGTGTCGTGCAGCAAGGTAGACGTTGCACACGAGCCGACGTACGTTGCCCTGCTTTTGAGCGCGCCGCGCGCCTCGAATGCGCGGCGCCGCTATTCGCCGAATTCAGTCACGTGAGGACCGGGATCAACATGCCGTGCAGGAAAGCCGACGCTCCGGGTGTGAACGCGCAACTCTGGCTCCCGTAGGGATCCTATACAGGAAATCTATTATGACTGGGAGGACATCTCCACCTCGCGGCGAGCGACGGAGTTTGCGCAATGAGGGTCGTACTGCTGGGGAGCGAGTCGAATGGGACAGCCGGAGATGCCTTCGCGCGCTGCGCGCACTCTTCGGACCTTGGAGGCTATGTTGTAGCCAAGGCTCCGAGATCCCGAAGCGCGCGTGCGAAGGCTTCTCCGGCCGTCCAATTCGAGTCGCTCCCCAGGAGAAGAGTGTAAATTGCGCTAACTCCGTCGCTCGCAGCGACGGAGTTCGCCTCGGGACGGGCTCGGGCTTTAGGGCTACATTCATGAAGGCCCGGGCCGGGTACGGGCCTTACATTCAAGCCTACACGGGGGGCCAAAGAGGGCCAAGCCGGGAATTACATTTTTTTATATAGCGACATGATTTTCGGAAAGCGTGTTCGAGGGTTTAGAGAGGAACCACAGTGGGGGAGTGTTAAGTAACGAAGAATTTTGTCAGGAATAAGTAAGATTTGTTTTAGAAAAGTTTATCTTTCTACAGCTGCGTCGGCATTGTTTTTTTTTATCTGCCTATGTGTGCGTCTGCATGTTTGGGCGTTTGCTTTACGCTCGCGGGGGAACATGAACGGGAAGTGGTCCTCCGCGCCCGCGCGCGGGGGCTTTGAGCGGCCGCGGGGCTAGAGAAGAGTCGGACCCCGGTCGTTAACAAACGGATCGGATGTCGGTTTGGGGCGCAGGGCAGCGGTACTTCTGTCCGCGCTTGTGGCTTTTAAGCGGGTGTGCTTGTGTCCGGCGTATTTCGCCGCTTAGTGTAGAAACTTCGCTTTTAATCGACGCAATAACTTAACTTGTTGGCGCCAGCCAGACTAGGGAAATTGCAGAGACTGACTCTACAAGGAATTTGGGTTTGACCGTTGAAGTGTCGGAGGGGGTCACGTTGACAGCTTGCTGATCATTGGGTAAGAGTGTACCACGTGACAATGGACAAATTTGAAGTGATTGGTCCGTCTCTGGAGGGAAAGGAGGCCCCTACGAGTCTAGAAAAGGGCTGCGGAGAAGATTCTCGAGGGATTCGGCTTTTGAGATCGGGAAGATTCGGCTTTTGAAACTGGGGACTAAAGTATGGGTTTTATATCTTGGGACTTTTGTATTGTAAGTTACCGTTGACTTGTCGTCGTTTTGTTTTAAAATAAACGTGGCCACACTGGCCATCGCAAACCAACCAGCGTCGTAATGTGTCCAGCGGGATCGAACAACTTTTAGTTTTTTTTTCTTATTATCAACTTCCCGGGGACTGTCATCATCGGGCGAACACCATCATCGGTCGTCACCATCACCTGACTGACCGGCCAGCCCCTTCCTGCGGAAAGTTGACTGGCGCAGTCGACATGATCCTGCTGACTTTCTGCGACGGGTGGTGAGCGAAAACGACGGCATCAACGGAGGCAGGCGGAGCGTACCTGGGCTCTACGCGACAAGTGTTTCGTCTGCTGGATGGCGGACATGGCTCGCTCCTGCCGGAGTGAGAAACCGTGGCAATATCTACGTGAGAAGCCCGGGGGGTACAGTTACCCAAAGAAGTCTGCTGGACTGCGGACAAGGCTCGCTCCTGCCGGAGTGAGAAACCGTGGCAATATCTACGTGAGAAGCCCGGGGGGGGGGGGTACAGTTACCCAAAGAAGTCGTGGCGTCTGCTGGACTGCAGACAAGGGTCCCGTCTGCTGGACTGCGGACAAGGGTCGCTCCTGCCGGAGTGAGGACCGTGGCAATATCTACGTGAGAAGCCCGGGGGGTACAGTTACCCAGAAGGAGTGGTGGCAGCTGACAGGTGGTCCTGGGCGTCATCTACGTCGGAGAACAGGACGGCCTGTGGCTTCACGTGCGGACCGGCGAGGCATCACCAGCGAGCGGCGACAGAGTATCTTGGGAAGGCCTCAAGAGGAGAGACGAGATCGTCGCTGCAGTGCTGACCTTCGTTGTGGTGCCGGAAAATTGTGCGTTTTCTTTTTTTGTGATTTTTTTTCTTCTTCTCGGTGAACGGAGAGGGAACTGAGGCTTCCAGACGACGGGCACGATCGCCAGGCCGAGTGGGGACACTGCGGCAAGTGGGTGGCGGCGACTGGAGGAGCAGCTCATTGGATGTCGCCAGACAACAGAGGGTGAGTCCCTTTCCCGTTTTCTTCGAGGTCACCATGACCAGAGAGAGCGTTGGCTCGCGGACCTGCCGCAGAGTTTGCGAGCCCTTTGGAACGCGCAGGTCTGGAGAAACAGATTCAAGTATAAATTAGGTAAAGCAAACTTTTTTCTTTTGCTGGCGTTTTCGGATTTGCTTGCCTGCAGCCACAGTTAATTTTTTTTTCTGCTTTTGTATAAATACTGGTCATGGTGGAATCTGGAATGTGCGGGTTTGGGTCTCACCGGGCTGTGTCTGTTTGTTTTGTTTGTTTTCTCTGTCGCCCAACAGGTCTTTTTGCGAGGGGTATAGCTCCTTTGTTGTTATTTTTGTTTTTGTATACTACGCGACTGTCTCGGAAAGGGGGACAGATGTTGCGCGAACAGCAAGTGTACTTGCAACATTCTTGGTGGGGAGGTGTTAAGTAACGAAGGATTTTGTTAGGAATAAGTAAGATTTGTTTTAGAAAAGTTTATCTTTCTACAGCTGCGTCGGCATTGTTTTTTTTTATCTGCCTATGTGTGCGTCTGCATGTTTGGGCGTTTGCTTTACGCTCGCGGGGGAACATGAACGGGAAGTGGTCCTCCGCCCCCGCGCGCGGGGGGCTTTGAGCGGCCGCGGGGCTAGAGAAGAGTCGGACCCCGGTCGTTAACAAACGGATCGGGTGTCGGTTTGGGGCGCCGGGCAGCGGTACTTCTGTCCGCGCTTGTGGCTTTTAAGCGGGTGTGCTTGTGTCCGGCGTATTTCGCCGCTTAGTGTAGAAACTTCGCTTTTAATCGACGCAATAACTTAACTTGTTGGCGCCAGCCAGATTAGGGAAATTGCAGAGACTGACTCTACAAGGAATTTGGGTTTGACCGTTGAAGTGTCGGAGGGGGGTCACGTTGACAGCTCGCTGATCATTGGGTAAGAGTGTACCACGTGACAATGGACAAATTTGAAGTGATTGGTCCGTCTCTGGAGGGAAAGGAGGCCCCTACGAGTCTAGAAAAGGGCTGCCGAGAAGATTCTCGAGGGATTCGGCTTTTGAGATCGGGAAGATTCGGCTCTTGAAACTGGGGACTAAAGTATGGGTTTTATATCTTGGGACTTTTGTATTGTAAGTTACCGTTGACTTGTCGTCGTTTTGTTTTAAAATAAACGTGGCCACACTGGCCATCGCAAACCAACCAGCGTCGTAATGTGTCCAGCGGGATCGAACAACTTTTAGTCTTTTTTTCTTATTATCAACTTCCCGGGGGCTGTCATCACCGGGCGAACACCATCATCGGTCGTCACCATCACCTGACTGACCGGCCAGCCCCTCCCTGAGGAAAGTTGACTGGGAGAAACATATGCTGAAGCATGTGTGTGTGGGTGTATGTCTAAGTATGGTTCGGCGTGTACAGCGAATGCTCTTCCAGAGGACTAGCGGCGCGGCGTTCCTTTTCGTCCCCGGCGCGCGCCGCCATCATACAATCGCTTCTCACCACAAACACGCACATACACGCACCTATACAATGCGTGCCCTCGCCGGCGTAATCCATCTGTACGCACGAGTGCTTGCATCTCCAATATGGGTGAAGAGGTTCCCCTGAGGGGTACTTTTCCTGAACAATTTCTCGCAGACCACCGCAAAAACACGACATTGCTGTTTTCTTTTTTTTTACGGTTGTGCGCAGCGAGCAGTGGCTAATTTAGAACTTTGCCCGTCTTTTGTCCAAACCCGTCGCGATGTTTCCCTTCCTTTCCAACTGTGACACGTGGTTTTGTTTACTTCTGCTTGTCATTTTTGTTTTTCCGTCCTTTCCGCGCGTGTTTGGTCGCAGAAAAGGAAGATCGGGTGATTTTTCTTAACAAGCTGCCTAGGCCTGCAGATTAGTCCAACTAATAATAGCAGCAAAAAAATGCTTACAGTATTTACTATTGGGTATCGTAATCAACTTATGTGTAGCGAGTTGCAAGCGAGCTGCCATGCCGCGCAATTTGTGAGGCTATTCATACTGGGCTAAAATAAAGCGCAGCTGGTCCGTGAAAATTAGCTTCGGGCCAGGCCGGGCCAGCTGTCGGAAATAGATAGCGGGCCGCGGGCAAGTCCGGGCCCAATAGACAACGGGCCAGGCTGGGGCGGGCTTCGAAATATCGGCCCGTGCAGACTTTTAGTCGCAGGCATCGCGGGTGGGTGGTGTCAGTCGCGTCGTCGTGCTTCATCTTGCGTTCACCCGGGCTCCCCGGACTGTTTTGTTTTCGGCAACTTCTGGACATGGATTGAAAGCAAGGTATGTTCTAAAACTATAAACACACGCGCTAGCCATATAGGTTTCTTTGCGGACGCAGTGCAGTCGCGATACGTAGAGGAAGGAGATCTGCCGATATGGGTAGGAGGGGGGTAGGGGAGAAAAAAAGAGAAATGGTTGTTTTGTTGAGACTGCCGAACCGCTTTTCCTTCATCCTCCTAAACAGCTTTCTACAAAGCTAATTTGACGTGTTGTGCGTTTTTACAGGGATAGCTGCTATGGTCTCTCCGTGTTGTCACTTGACATCGTGACGTCAGAGTCACGTGACTTCATAATGTCTTGTGACGTCGCAATTTCACTTGACATCATGGTGTCACATGATGTTTACAAGATAACGCCCCACCTTTTCAATCAGTGCCTACAATTATCACGAAGTTTATAAAAACAAAAATGGCGAAATCATTGCGAGGTGGTTGTACCTCACCGCCATAAGTTTTTCCCCAAAGCCGGGGTCACACTGCTTGTACATCATACAAAAGACAGTCTGCAAACAGATTCAAACTCGAGTCACCACGAGATCTGAGCTTCGAATGCCGCAAGGCAACGAGTTCAAGGAGACACTTGGCACGCGGCATTTGAACCATGGATATCGTGGTGACTGATATATGCAGACTGTCTTGGTGTATTGGCGACGTGCGCGAACCGAACAGCGTCGCTGTGATCGGCCTTCCACGATTGGCCGAACGCGTCGACTATGACGTCAGAAAAGGATTTATCATCGACGGAAATAAGAGGAATGAAAGAACTTTACTTTTGACGGTGTTGGCAGTGTTCCTTTGAGAGCGCAATGATTTCAAGCTTCCATCATGCTATTTACAAACACCATCGAACTTGTTGTTCGCAAGGTAATGACGTCACAAGGGGGAACCATAGGAGGGCGCCACCAAAACATCTCGCCGCTAATAATGTATAAGCAGTGTGACCCCGGCTTAAAGGTACTTTTAGTAGAAGCAAACACCGTAATACGACCTGCAAAAATTACTTAATATTAAAAATATTAAAAAAAGGACAACACGGACTTCACTAGATAGTAACAAACCTCGTGCTCAGGCTAGGGTGCCTTCATGTGCGCTTTGCTTAGGGTGGAGATATCTGGCAATTTTGTCATATACTTTTATTTTTATTTTTTGTTCAGAAGCGCGTGAAAGAGCGTGTCCCTGCACGCGTTTGTGGCGCTGACTGTGCTAATGGCGACATTTTGTTTTCGTCGATTTATTTGCATTTTCCCCGTGCTCTCGGAATCGGGTGCTTCAAAGGGTGGAATCACCCTAAGCAAAGGCACTGCGTATATATGAAGGCACCCTAGACCTCAGCCGCCAGATCAGTATCAAACCTCGTGCTACGGGCTCAAAGAGCTACGCCAAACAAACGTGCGAAGTTTTAAAAAGAAATGAAAAGAATGCGGCACGATTATTTTTATTGGGGAAATCCGTATGTTTTATGTAAGGAGTTAATTTTTTTTATGGAGTTTTACACGTGCTACAGATTGCAGTCAAATATATCAAAAGGCCGCTTGTAACGCTAGCCGCGACATGTCCAGATGTATATCTCAAATTAAATAATTAAATAAGCATCACAAGTTGTCTATCTACGCCCCAGAGCAGCGGTTCACCGTACTACCACAATGCACTAAAATTTGTAAGTATAAGTTGCAGTAACTCGACGTAACAAGTCATTTTTCTTGAACTCTTCTGCCTCACGCCGTGCTGTCGATGACTAGGTTGGGAGCGCCTCCCCGCGGAGAGACGCCGCCTCCTCTATTACGCCCTCTTTCGCACGAATGGGACGGCCGGAGAAGCGTTCGCGCGCTTCGGGATCTCGGAGGCCATGCTGTAGCGATCAAAGTTCGCAACGTCGCCCGGGGATGGCGCCACGCCCCACTGGGTGTGGAAATGGCTAGGAAATTCTTTCTGCAAGCGCTGACAGATGGCGCGCAGGGTGCACATTTTGAAAGGTTATGCGATAGGACGTATAGCAACAAAGGCCGCACTGGATTAGTTAGTTATAGGGAGCGACGCCCTAACATAACACAACCGAAGATCGCCGGCGGCATGTTATCAGGAATCGCGATGGGGTGTCATCAGTTATTGACGCGTCATCTAGTGATGTTGTTTTAACTGAAACATGTCTTTGGAGTGTTGTCCGCGACTGTGAACTTTTTCATTGTTCTAAGTGTTATAAGTTTCATCGTTCTGATAGGGTTGATAGACGTGGTGGCGGTGTTTTAATCACAATGAACAATAACCTTGAATGCAGTCATGTAGATAGTGCTCCCTCAGTGAAACTGGTATGCGTGCGTCTGCGGTATGCCCACAGAAAGTTTATTGTTTGCGCGTCTTTTCGTCCTCCCTAAACAATTGCAGATTTCTGCTCCAGGTTACATGACGCTTTAAGTACAATTTTGTCAAGGTTTCTGTTCTGTTCAGCTCAGTTTCGATCTAACTTTCTTTCCTCCTTCGTGTTGTTCATTCTATGCTAGACATCTTTGGCAGCGTCCCCCGAACACCTGCGACGCTGCCAAACGGCACGCGCCAAGAATGCAGCGCTCTGCAGTGCGCGCCCTGTTCTTTGCTTGTTCGCTTTATTCCATTTTTTTCTTCTTCGGAAAATTAAACAGTTTGCAATGTAATTCCGACTCGGCTGGTCGCTGCCTAGGCAGCCTCCACAGTGTTGGCGACGAGGGTGCAGAACTTGGGCACTTCTACAACCTAAGGCCACGCATGCGTCGTTCGGCATAAGCTCTCGCCGGCGGGTGCCTGGCGTCGCGGCGATGTATGCTTCCGGAGGATTCCGGACTCACCAAGGAACATCGGCTGCTGCTTGCCGATGGCCGCGCGTTACATTTCGAACGTCTTCCTAGATTGCTGAGCCGCCATCTTAGCCGCAAGTATGGCTGACTGTGACAGGCCACCACGGAATTTTCCCTGGACAAGGCCGGTACGCGCCGATACCGTAGAAATTCTGGCTGCGGATGTTTAAAACGTTCATCTTGGCTACTGGCTCTCAGGAATATCCAGCCGAATGACGCCAAGCAAAGCTACCCAACTGCTTGGGAGTCGAAGAACAGCGCGTCTACGACTCGCTACCAGCTCCCGTCTGACCGGCGCAAGCAACGTCACCGACGGGAGATGGTCAGCAGGCTCCACAAGCGCCTCGCGACGTGTACACCGAGACCGTCAGTGCCCTAGAGGCAGACTTTTCACAGCCGCATAAACGAGACCTTGCAACAACTTTCCTTCCAGATGAGGAACCAGAAAAAAAGGAGAAATCCTGCGCGAATTTCTCTCAGCCCTCCAAGCATTAGCAGCGCTGGCGAACTTCGGCGCCGACACTGAGGTCGCCATTCGACGCCAGTTCATGATAGAGACTGCTTCCAGAGAGATACACAAACGCCTGCTTCTAGACGCCGCACTTCGGTTCAGCGTCGTCTTGCCGACAGTAGGGAGTTTTAGAATAGCGCACGCTAAAGCTTTGCGTACGCAAAGAATAGCGTCGTCGGCACCGCGCATGCGCCAAACGCTAACCACGTTTTGCGCTTTGCGCCCGCTATTTTAGCGTATAGCTATTTTTTGGAAATTACGTGCGTACGGAAAGAGTCTTTGCGCTCCTCCGAGGTGGATTCCTAATGAGAATTTGGCTAAAGCCAAGACCAGCAGTGTTAAAAAAAATGGCGGCTCTCAGGACCATGGCTGCGGCGTCTTTGGCGGCGTCGTGAGCGCGACTTCGGCGGCATCCTCGCGACTGCAATTTTCAATGTCGGACGACATTGCACTCGGTGTGGAAAAGTCACGAAGGTGGGCAACGATCACCGGCAACTTGATGCTTGCGACGCGCGGACATTTATCGGCGAAGGTGAGTACACGAGACCTCTCTTGCCGAGGTAACGCAAGCGGACACGACCGGTTGACCACTCGCGTCGCATTCTCCCGTTTAAACATATGTGGAATGTTACACTGGACCAAAAAAAACTTGTTCTTTTTTTTTCTAAAGTTACAGCATTTTCTGTGTGAAATAAAAATCGTGACTGTATCTTGGGGCGTTGCAAGCGCGAGATGCTTGGGCTTCTGCGTCGCGGCGGAAGAACACTAATCTAGAACTCTCATGCGTCGCGTGTGCTAACGCAAGCTCTAAATTTAGCGCTAGTGTGCGCTAGAATTCCGTGCGTTATTCTAAAACTCCTAGTGATCAATATAGAGTGTCCGCGCCGTGAAGTTTGAAAGTGGGCCATGGCGGCCACGGCTGGGCGGTCGACGGCGTCGGGAGAGGACGTGACCCGCCATGTGATAAAGCGTGAAAGGGAAACATGGCGGTCAACCGCATCGAGTCAAACAACGTGCCGTCAAAACTCTACCGATGACTTAATTCGCGCACGAGCCGAGGCGCTCGCGCCGTGAGTCACCTGCGCGATCTCCGACGCGGCGTTCCTAGCCCGGTCAGGAAACTCAGCGCTTCGCGCTCGCCTACTTCGTTTCAACTGAAGTCCAGATGAAGACGATGCTACAAGCGCGAGCATGTGGCCCTGAACAGTGCTTACATTGCACGAGCCCGGAGCTCGCTCTTGTAGCGTCTGCTACGTTCATACTTAAAGGGCCCATGAAACGAATTTTGGGTTGGGATGAACGATTTTAAATTGGGACTTTACTAATCGCATATCGTTTAGTTGGCCAAAAGAAAGAGTCTAGAAAGTCAAAAGCCCTAGCTTTTTGGTACGAACATTTGAAAATATACCGGACTATTTCGTACCTTCTTGCTCTTCGAAAGCTCTCCGCCTTTTCACTATGATACATCCGCGGTTCCAAAGGCGCGTCACCGGCGCCAAAACTGACGTCAGCAGAGCCCAGCTCACGCATTGGACACGAGAACTGCGTCACTCGGACGTATGCGCTCGTCAACAATCAATCCGTCGACGAATATTTGGATTCGCGTTCGTGGCCAATGAGTGCCCTGACGGAACTTATCGTCCCTGAGGAATGACAAGTTCTATGGTGGTGCATAAAAAGCACGGTGGAAGCTAGGAGTCATCGCACCGGTGCCGAAGGAATGTCACGACCACGTGATTTCACAATTCGCATTTGAGTTGAGGATTGAAAGCTAAGGAGGAAGAAGTAGGGAAAATCGTTTCATGACCCTTTAAAGAACACTCTGACACGCCAAAAAAAATTTTTTTCATGCTAGGCGTTGAAAATGGCATATTATACTTCGTTTCAGCTTGGGTCCAGACGCAGCCGATGCCACAAGCGCGAGCATGTGGCCCCGAACAGTGCTTGCACTGCACGAGCGCGCGTGCTTGGCAGGGACGCTGACGGCCCGGAGCTCGCGCTTGTAGCATCGGCTGCGTCTGGACCTAAGCTTGAAACGGAAGTATAGAGACATCACAAAAAAAAATATTTCACTCTAGAGTTGTGTAGTTTTTTTATAAAAAATAGAAATACGAGGCCCAATTCAAAGTTCCCGCCGTGCACTGTGACGTAACAGTGTACCGCAAGGTGTCGGGGCGGTCAGAAGGGAGGCATCGCCGGAAGTCACGTGAGTTGTATCGCTCCTCGTGCTTACCGCGAGCACGTGTAATATTTTTTTAAAATATTTTTGTTATTCTTCGCACCTCCACGAGCGATCCAAGCAGACAAGGTTTCTTTTATTTGCTTTTCATCGCTTAATGTTGCTGTAAAGGTAGAAGAAGCGGAGTCAGTGAATTGACGTGATTAACTACAATGCCTAGAAGGTGCTGTGTGAGGGACTGTCCCGGTATTTCAGCAACTGAAGAAGAGATCACACTGCATGCACTTCCGAGAGACATACATCGGCCGCAGGTGCACCTAGTAAACAAGTTCTACTCATGTTCTAGACAAAATACGTACTTTGTGCTCGACGTTTACTTGTACTTGGTACACAAACCAGTTCGTATTCTTTAGACGGCAGGCATCTTTAGCCTGGAGAGTATCCGATGATTCAACGACCTCGGTGTCTGAACCTTCAGCAATGCGATCGGGCGTGTCGTATGCTAGCAATCCTAATTTCTGCGAGCGTTCTAAATTTTTTTTCAAAACCTGATAGCTTGTTTTGCGCCCAGTATAGCCCTGTATTATCGGACTGACGGCATGCACTCGTACACTGGCTTGTACTCGCAACGCTTTCATCATTGACCTCCATCACGTCGATCCACTGACTCTTCGTCCTCAAATTTTACAGCACGCAAACGAACCAACGGTGCAGCGATAAAGAGCTAGTGGAACTGAAACTTCGTTTTCTACAATCGCTCGTTCAAAGTGCAGAACAAAATAAATAAACGGCAAGCGGCCAGCGTTCCAAGTCCCTGTAACGCCGAACTAGAGCGCAGCTCTTGAGGAGGAGGAGGGAAGGGTACGGAGGGGGGGGCAAGTGACCTCGGGGGGGGGGGGGGGGTAACGTGACGTCACTGATGACGTCATCAATGATGATGACGATGACGATGCGGATGCCGATGACGTCATCAGTGACGTCACTGATGACGTCATCAGGGATGATGACGATGACGATGCGGATGCCGATGACATCATCAGTGACGTCACTGATGACATCATCGGCATCCGCATCGTCATCGTCATCACGTGACCTCGGGGGTCACGTGACCAGGGGTCACGTGACCTGGGGGTCACGTCACTGATGACGTCATCGGCATCCGCATCGTCATCGCCATCATCACGTGACCTCGGGGGTCACGTGACCTGGGGACCACGTGACCTGGGGGTCACGTGACCTCGGGGACCACGTGACCTGGGGACCACGTGACCTGGGGGTCACGTGACCTCGGGGGTCACGTGACCTGGGAGTCACGTGACCTGGGGGGTCACGTGACCTGGGGAGTCACGTGACTCTTCGGCCGCAGGTTTTACAGCACGCCGGCGAACCGCCAGGCAGCCGTTACAGAGCCAGTGGAACTGAGGCTTCGTTTCCTACGATCGCTCGTACAAAGAGCAGACTAAAAAACTAAAAAACTCTTAGGCACGGTCGCGGAGAGCACGAGGAGTGAAACTCACGTGACTTCCGGTGAACCCACTTTTTAGTGACGTAGGTCGATGCCTCGCCTTCTGACCGCCCCGACACCTTGCGGTACACTGTTACGTCACAGTGCACGGCGGGAACTTTGAATTGCGCCTCGTATTTTTATTTTTTTATAAAAAAACTACGCAACTCTATGTTGAAATATTTTTTTTGTGATGTCCTGATATGCCATTTCAACGCCTAGCATGCAAAAAAATTTTTTTTGGCGTGTCAGAGGCTTTTTAAAGTGAAACTTGAGTATAGCCAGCAGAGCTGCGTAAGCTGCGGCCGCAGTGGCGATGGTGGTTTCGACCGTGGCAGTCCTCAACAAAGCCCTGAGACGATCGGCGTTTTGTCGTTCGGTGTGTATCCAATCACCGGGGGCAAACCATCTCCAAGTCGGAACTACGGCTACGGAAGAACATGTGCCAACTGCGGTTACGATCCGGAACGCTGCAGGGGCTATGCACGTCTGCCCAGCGAGAGGTCAGTACTGCGACAACTGAGGTCGTCGGGAACATTTTTCACAAGCTCTAGTAGAAGTGTTCGCCGATCCCCCGGCGCCACCCGCGTGATCAGGTTGAGCATATCGTCAACGGCTACTATGATGACGACGACGAGCAGTGGGAGGTGTCCCACGTACCTGGACCTTCTCAAACCAAGCTGTACTTAAGCATCCAAGTATTTGAATCGACGCTGCAGTTTATTCTTGACACGAGCGTCAACAGTCTTTATCATAGATAGCGCCCTGTTCGTCTGTTATTTCGCGAGTAAGGTGATGCTTGTACCAGCACCCGTGAAGCTCCTGAACTTTTCTCGGCAACCCATCACTACTCTGGGAGCCTTCGAAGGACCGGTCATGTCCAGGTAGCGTGCGGCAACAGCACTTTTCAACATGGCTAAACGGGAACCTTCTTTACTAGGCATGAACGCTGTTGTAGCCCTCGACATCCAGATGAGTGGAGCCACTGGGTCGTGCTTCTACACAGACACCAAGGATTCCGGCGATCCGCCGTGACAGCAGGATAAGATGTCGACACCGGCCCCACAGGACGAAGCGTCAAGTCCGTTGAGAGACGAGTGGTCGGCAAAGATGGAAAATCAGCTGGCCTCAGTATCGTCTCCCCCACAGGGTGCAGCTTCAGTGGTGCCTCAACCAGTAAAGCCAAACCTGACTCTGTCCATTAGTCACTTGGAGCACCTCTTCTGTCCTGCTGTTGGCCGTGTCAAGGACAACCGTACAGAAGGTAAACATATGACCGTGTGTCATTCCCGTTCGTAATCGAATGGTACGTATTCCTCTAGCTGCGCGTCAGTCAGTATCGGAAGAAATCAGACGCTTGGAAGCCAATGGTGTCATCGAGCGGGTTAATTGGCTCCGAATGGGTATCACCAATTGTGGAAGTGCAGAAAAAGATGGCTCCATTCGAATGTGCGTGGACCTGCGGGAAGCCAACAAAGCTGCCATTATCGATAGCCTTTGCTCTTCCGCACACAGAATAACCTCTGCAGGCTTTACTTGGCGTCAAACTCTTTTCCAAGCTCGACCTAGCGGCTGCTTACCACCAAGTGCCGCAACATAAAGATAGCTGAGACCTCACCGCATTCATTACACGTGAAGTTCTCTTCCGGTCCAAGAGAGTGTGTTTTAGACTTGCACCGGCGCCAGCAGCCTCTCAGAAGATGATGTCAGAAATTCTTCACGACTGGGAAGGTGTGTTGGTTGAAGGAGGAACACACACCCCGTCTGCGTGAGGTGCTGATACGAATCTCGGATGCTGTACTGAAACTCATGTAAAAGTGCCTTTTCAATAACAGGTGCCTCTTCAGTGTGCCAGAATGTTCATTTTTATGTCTAAAGTCAGCGTGCAATGGATTGCTCCGCCACAAAAAAAGGGAGGATGCTCGACGCTGCCCCCTGCTCACGGAAAACACCCATCTCCGTTTTTCCTGGGGATAGTGAAGTATTACGGCTTCGTGCTCGATTAGTTTTCGCTTCGTGCCTCGATTAGCGTCTGAGGTTGAACCTCTTCTAAAGTTCCTGCTCGTCTCGGACAACGAGGCGGACCGAAGCTTCAATCAAGTCAAGACACTGCCGTCATCTGCCAAAATGTTAAGAGTGTTCGACCTTACGTTGCCCACCATCGTGGCCACAGACGCGTCGGCATATGGCATTGGGGCTGTGCTGCAGCAGCGTCATGGTGACGGCATCTTCTCTGTCGCGTTCGACTAAAGTACGCTTGCTTCGGCAGAGTGGCGATACTCAGCCGGGGAAAAAGAAGCGCTGGCGTGTTTGTGGGCATGCTAAAAGTGGCACATATACTTATGGGGCCCCCACTCTACCCTTCACACGGACCGCCAAGCGCGTTTGTCTCTGCTGTCTACGGGAGGAGCAGGGCGTCGCCCGCTACTGATCACCCGTTGGTCACACCGCCTACTGAAGTACAACTCACGGTGGGGTTCCAGCAGGGTGCCGAGAACCAGGTAGCAGACGCCCTGTCCCGTTTGCCGATGTGGCAGGAAGAAGAAAGGATGGAGTTTGACGACTAGATCGTCTCCTTTGTCACTCTAAGCGTAAGTACGGCTAACAACTTCTTCAGAAGACACAGCAAATAACGCGCTCCTCACCGCTGTCATGGGATATGTGACCTCTGGTGGCCTGGTTAGCGCTCTGTCCACTGATGCCGCCATTTTCTACGTCCTGAAGGATGCGCTATCCGTCAACGACGGTCTCCTGCTGCGCGGGGAGCAATTCGTCAACCCCACGACTATGCGATCCGGTGTTGTCGCCTGTGCATACGAGAGCCACAACGGCATTGTGAACACACGAGCGCGCCTTCGTAAGCTCCATTGGTGGCCCCGCATGGACGAGGAAGTGCGTAGTACAGTCTGCGCCTGACAGATGTGCAGCACCTCAGACAAGATTGCCAAGACATCACCGACCCCTCTCCAGCCAGCGCCCTTTCCGGAGCGACCTTGGTCAAAGGTGGGCACCGATTTCATAAGTCCCTTTGAGCGAGCGGAGTCCGCGTGTCGCTACGCCATCAGGCTGGGTGGACTACTTTTCAAAGTGGCCCGAGGTCCAGTTCTGCTCCAAACGTCACCACGAGGAGGATCCCGGATTTTCTGCTAGCCATCTTTGCCAGAGGAGGGTACCCTGGCAGCGTGGTGACCCACAATAAGCCGCAGTTTGTTTCAAGCGAATTTGAGACGTTTCTTAAAGCGCGCGGTATAGAGCACCAGCTGGTTTCCATCTACTAGTCTCCAGTCCAACGGGCAGGTTGAACATTTCAACCGCGCCCTGAAGGGTTTTCTTCAGTGCGCCACCATTGAGCGAAGTAGCATCCGGTCATCCCTAGTAGAATACCTGATGATATATCGCTGCATGCCCCATGCCGCGACTGGACTTTCTCCTGCTCTCCATGCTGCATGGACGGAAGCCTCGCACCTAGCTTAACATGCTCGGGCTGTTGTCGGCGGAGTTCTTGAGAAACCCCTTCGAGGAGCTGCAACGGCTGCGCGATCGAGTGCAGCAGAGGCAGCAGTATACCAGGGAGTACACCAACCGGCATCAAGCGGCGAAGACTCCCAGGTTTAGGGTTGGTGACTGGGTGAGAGTGAAGAAACCAGGAAAGGTAGCCAGGGGAAGTCGGCCTTCGGACCGCCAATACGAATCATGAAGCGGGTCGGTTGGTGGACGTTCCAGGCTGGGACATGGTAGAGTATGGATGCTTCGAAACTCGCAGCTGCTCTCGAGTCCACACTCTAAGAAAAAATGGTGAAAAAAGGTAGCAACGGCGCATTTTCCTGCCTTCTACTGACGCGCCCCAAAGCGGACACGAGTGGAGGGGAGTGAACGAGACGTTTGTCTCCTTCTCAGGCAGACGGGAGAAAGCTTCCGCCCTCCCGCTTCACCTTCTTTCGGTTTCGTTTCTCGAGCACGTCGCGCACGTTGTTTAAGAAATGATGTTGAGTTGATTCAGGTTCAGCGGCAGCGAAGGCCACCTGTAATTCCGTCTCCCAGTCCAAACGTGCAGAGCATTTCGGTTGCATTGACATTTTTACACCTAATTTTATCAAACGAGCAAACGAAGTGGCTGGAAACAGCAGAGTTCCGGAACAGTGCCAGCCGCGGTACGTACACTGGGCTAAGATGACAATCTCCGGATTACGGAACCGACACGGTACTAGGCGCGTTTCCCGAACTTTTTTCGAACCAGATTTTTAGGTCAAACTTTCGGGGTTCGACTGATTCGGACCAGCCAGACGAACCTTCGAACGTTTAACCCGTTTAACCAGATACGACCGGTTCGTCTTTGTGGGCAGTGAGGCCAGACCTTGATACAAGCATGTCTAGGCTTGGAGAATTTTTTTCTATGCAAAGGGTTATTTTAATTTTATGAACAGTTGCAATTAAAATAAAGTGATTCTAATCACAGAAGAAGTTAATAACTCTTTTTTGTACTGTAATAACCGAAATAATCAATCGGGGCTGCCCTTAATTCATCCCTTAGCCTTCACCATCCAATCCGAAGCCAACTGGCCAGCCTGTCGCGCATCCGCTCAGCAGTTGAACTTGAGTCGAACCTTTGTCGGAACTTTTCACAAGAACATTCGAAAAAGTCGAACCTAGTCGAACTAGAACCTCGACCGATTCGCGACATTGCTACGCGAAAGACCACTGGAACCGAGTGACTTTACGCGGAACGATGGTAGTCCAAGACAGGCTGCCGGAGTGCTGGATGCCTGGGTGCCTTCTGATGTTGAGTTCCGTTCTGTTTTCCAATGCCGGGGCCAACCGGCAGTCCATGTGGTTCTGTATGTCTGCGAGTCAGCAACATAGCAGCAACATCGTGATGACAGTGTTGTGCGTTGTGAACAGAGGACTGGAAGTGTCGCCGATGTAACCGTGTGTTCTCGTATCAGTGGTGTAACAACAAGATGAGATGGCGTAAGTTGTCGGGCATTGATGCCGCTGGTCGGGCCGTGATCGGAGGTGGCGGGGTGTCGCAGGTTGACATTCTGCTTTACATTAAAGAGTTTAAGACCCCTTGAGGATTAGGTGCAATCGATCGACGTGCCTATAGTCATGTTGGAACGCTGGTCTGAACCGTAGCTCCTATCGCAGAGTTGCCAATGTGACTGTCGGTTGTCCCCTCCCCGAGAATGATTGCGCTCTGGGGAAAGGACTGAACCGTATGAAAATATGACGGAAAGGACGTATATTTACAGTTTGGAATTTCAGAATTAAGGGAGGATGGTAAATAAAGGTGAAAAAAAGAATCTATCGTTTATTTTGCTTTTTAAGTATACTGCGGTTCCTGGAGAAACTGCCCTCCAAGTGGCGCCCTGGGATAAGCGCTAGAAGTTTACGAGACTCGCCACGGTGTAGCTCCATGCACTTAACACCTGCCGGAAGTCGCGGCTTTGGCAGCAGTCAAGTTGATCGAAAAGCGATTTCTCTGCCCGTTAAGCATCACTTCCAGCTGGATGAATTCATTTCTACTGAGATTAATTAAAGACGACAATTGCAGCCGTGCGCGAACAGCACAGCTAGGAAAAACAATCACTGCAATATAAATACTGGCTACGACGTGCCGTGCGGGGAAGCAAACACATGGCTTGGAACAGCATCCGAGCGGCTTGATTTATGGCTTTCAAAGAATTACGGCATGAGTGTTTACTTTTTACTAACATGCATCCCCTGAGCCATTCAAAATACTCTCAGAGGGTATGGCATTACTGGAAAAAAATCAACATGCTGGGAATATCGTTTATTGCGTAGGTGGTCACCGTGATATTTTGTACGTTCAAAACGACCAGTATAAAAGACGGAAACGCAGAGCTCGGAAGCAGTGATCGGGTTAGTGTGCTGTTGTATTGGTATGTGTATGTGCCGTGTACGTGTATGCGCTCAATGTATATGTTCAGCTGATGCTTGTAGTATGCGTAATGTGTTTACATCTCGTGTACTATGTTCCCGAAGATCCCGAAGCGCAATGGTGGCGTAGAGCAAATTAAAATATTTTTGCAGAACATGAACTGGGTGGTACCTAGCTCCACCTAGGTTAGCTACTTACAATCACACTATTTGATCCTGCCCTCTGGTGGCAAGCGATTCAACCTTCATTCATGCTACGCGATAGTTTCTGGTTACCGTGCAACAGCGGCTTCGAGTTTGTTCTTTTCAGAGCGGCTTTTGGTTTTGCGAATTGGTTTACCATACCTCCGTAAGGTGCGGTTGACGAAGGATTTGTGACTCGAAGAATAGCAAAGGTAAGACGTAAAGTGCGCGAAGTAACTGAGTATCAGTTGTCTCCGTTTAACATCGTAGTGCTGACGACGAGAAGACTGCAACTGCTTTTGAAACGCAAGTTCTTTTACCTGTGGGGGAAGCTGGCTTCGGGAATAAACACAGTTCGCGGAAAGCTCGTGTTACGCTTTTTATTTGCTGCACCTCTCGTCCCGTACAAGAGACGCAGCGTCCGCGTTAAACCTAATTGAGCTCGATTTTTTCGATTCGAAGCCGCCATAATCAGATGCAGGCTACAGAAACACTTTGCTCCCCTTCTTTCAGGACAAGAGTGTCTCCCTTTCCAAAGGAACATTGGTTACAAGCCTCTTCCTTCCTTTAGGGAGTGACTATAAATACCCTTTTTCTAAGAATGTAGTCAAGGAAGTCATCAACAGAGGACACCGGCTGCTGCTCAATGTGGCCAGCCCTGTGAGCCAGGCGGCTACTCCAGGCGACACGTACCACAGTCATCCTAATTGGCAGCCACAAGAGTCAAGTTCGGCCATGCAGCAGCTGCCTCTATCGCGGACGCCTCAGTGCATAGTCCAGACCCACCCCGGAGACACCACCAGCAGGGGGGACTTCAACTGTTCAGTGTCCGAGGCAGATGCTTCTATGGCGCTCAGAGCATAACCGCCGACCACCAGTGCATCTTTGGTGCTCGATGAGCTGAGTTAACTAATTCCTTTTGTATTTTTCACGTAGAGTTAACTATTTCTGTAGTTCTCTTGAAGTGTGCGTATCATGCCCTCTAATGTTATTTTTCTTTTTTGTAAACGCGTGCATCATGTTTTATCCTCGTGCACTCGTGATTTGACAGAATACCTTTTTTAATTTAATAGTTTTTAAACTTTCAAATGCAAACGGTTACACCAAAAATGAACATTTTGATGGGGACTAGTGGTCAACCCACTAGATGTGATCTCACGGTGCTAGACAATGACTTCTGTTGTTGTACGTACGCCTTTGATTTGATATGCATTGTGACGGCTTCCCAATCATTGTCTTGTTCTACCCTCTTAAAGGAAAATAAAGAAGGGAGCGGGAAATGTTACGTTCAGCTCAGTTTTGACTCTAACTTTTTGTAGCGTGAGCTACACTGGCCGAGGTTGAGCAGTTTCGCGTGGCCCTCATAATGAGCTGTGCTCTGTGCTGCGCAGGCGCGAGGAGCAGTGACGTCACACGGCGCACAGCTGGCGTGCCGGAGCCGCCGCCGCGTGAGCTCCGCCGCCACCGCACGCGCCTCGCAGGTGTTCGCATTCCAGAGGAGTGACGTCATAGCCGCGGCAGGCGCACTGGTGCCGCCGCGTGCCGAGCCGTGTGCCTCCGTTGCGCAGTAACCAAGTCTGACACTGCACCGGAGCTGCTGTTTAGCGCCTCCTCATTTTGTGCGCATAAGCTCACGCTACGTTTATCCTGGCATGGCCAAGCTAAGTCACCGCAATTTTTTCCCTCCTTAGTGTTGCTCCTTCTACGCTAGTCATCTGTGGCAGCGTTCCCCGAACACCTGCGACGCTGCCGAACGGCACGCGCCAAGAGCGCGCGCTCTGTTCTTTGCTTTCTTCTCTTTCCTGCTTCGAAAATTAAACAACTTCCGATGTAACTCCGACTCGGCTGGTCGCTGCCTAGGCCGCCTCCATAGCTTCCTCTTGCGCCCATTTTAATGCTGGGTGACTTCAACTTACCCGTTATTGGTCGGTCTGGTGCTTTCCCGACAGCTACTTGCAATTCGCCCGTGTACTCAGATTTTCTTGATCTCTGCTTCGAATTTGATTTGTCACAATTTGTTAGTATAAAAACTCGGATTACCGATACTACGGCTACTGTGTTGGATTTAATTCTCTACTGACCTCAGCCTCGCCTCTTCCATAACCCTTTTACCAGGAATAGCGATCATTTCATTCTACACTTCAACTTGCATACTCCAGTGTGTGTCTCAAATAAACTACTAAGCAGTGTCGTGATTATAGTAGGGCAGATTTCGACGCAATGAATAACGAGTTAGCTGCCTTCCTGAATGAGTTCCTGCTTTCGTTTTCAGAGCGTCCGGTTGAAACGAATTGGAACTTGTTTAAAAATAAGATGTACTTTCCGATTACTTTATTCATTACCTGTATGCCTTTATTTCTAAACCCCGATTTTCTTGGTTAAATGTCGCAGTGAAACGTCTTTCTGACAAGAAGAAGCGCCTTTTCCCGTGCTGCGAAGTCATCTGCCCTCGCTGCTCATTGGGATGCTTAGAAAGAAATTTCAGGTACTTATAAGACCGCTGTAAAAGAGGCCAAAACAATTTGTTTAATGCTACCCTACGTTCCGTAGTTATCAAATATCACTAAGAAATTTTGGAATGTTGTGAACGGCCCGAAAAATACTGTTCTCTCCTGACAGGGGATTACGGATCTTGGTGTTGACATCACTTCTAACAGATTATGGAAAACTCATTCTGGTCATATAATTAGTAACGCTAATTCGATGCTTGGATATTTAAAAATAAACTTTTCTTTAACCGGTATGTCCCTAAAACATATTCTGTAGAAGACTTTAATACGTTAAAAGCTGGAATATGCTGCACCAACCTGGGATTCCGGTCACTCAATGCTTGTAACAAACATTGAACTACTGCAAAATCGCGCCGCGCGTTTCATAGCTAGTAAGCTATCATCGCACCGCAAGTGTTTCATCTATGAAAACCACCCTGTCCCTGCCTCTTCTATCCTCACGCCGTAAAATATATTGTTTATGCCTCTTCCATGAATTTATCATTCCAACGCTTCTCTGAAAGACAAACTATACATTAGCCCCTTTTTAATTTATCTCCGCATCGATCACAGTCATAAAGTTGGCATACCTCGTTGTGAAATTCCAGCTTAATATCGACTCTTTCATCCCTAGAACGTCTTATGAATGGAATCACCGCATCATCGGTAGCTATTCCATCAATTGTTTTATTTAGAAAAGCACTAACAACTCAATATTTGCTAAGCTTATACCGGACTATACTTTTATAACCAAGTTGTATTATTTTGTTTGAATTTTTTACTGAACCAATATTGTATTTTCACTTTCTCTGTAATGTCCCTGGGCCCTGAAGGTATAGACATATATCTTTAAAAAATGCTCCTTCTAGGCACAATAACATAGGGCGTCCCTAGTGTCTACCGTAAGTCCATTTATTGTAAAGGTGAGCTTGAGTTGCCATCCTGCCACGCATGGGTTCTGGTCATGTGAAAAGTTTTTCGAAAAGTTGATCGATGACGGATACTACATGTTGCATTATTATCTGCGAAATGCTCGACACCTAGAGTGTTAATATATATATTTCAAGGTAAATTTAAAATTTAGGTTTTAAGTTATCATTTAAATTTGTGAAAACCATGATATTAAAAAGAAGGCAAGAAAACGTTGCCGGTATTTTCTTCACGACGTTAATTTAAGTACTAGTGAAAAATCTGCAAGCTACCAGCACTTTACCCTTTTAGGCCTTTTCTCCCTAATTACACTTAGATTTTCATCAACGAGTATGTCAGTCGTGTCACTGCTAGTGTTCTTTTAGCGTGTGTTAAGCTTAACGCAAAGAGAACTTCTCGGAAAACAACACACCAATGACGTCGTTTGAAGTTACTGCGTTGCTCTATATTTAGGGTCTCATTATACGTCCGTATTAAACCTAATAAGGCATGCCTTTATAATAAGAAAATAAAATACACAATAAATAAATATCACAAATGGACTTGGCAAAGTCGCGGCGTGATGACAGATATAAATGATCAATCAATATGTTATTCAATACAAAATGTTCAACTTGAAGCAAGTGAGCTACTCTAGTATCGCGACATTACGTGCAGGTTGAGGGATTCAACGCCTTTGGTAAATCTGTTATTTACAAATTATCCTTTACCTTTCAGAAAAATCGAGATTAAAAAAAGAAGAAGAAAAGATTTCTGTCAGAAGAGGTATCCTCGCATTTCTTTCGCATTGAGAAACTACATTTAAAAAAGCTCTGAGGCCGGACACCCGCCAGTCATTTACAATATCCAGGTTCATCCATTCAACGACCGTTACCCCCCACCTGCAAAGATAAAACGACAACAACAACAACAGCAAGAGCAGCAATGACAACAACAACAACAACCAAGACAACAAAACCATGATATATGGATGGCTGTTCAATTTCCGGAACGCTCCACCCTCTAGCGTAGAGTGCTGAAAAAGAGTACTGAAAGCGAGAGAGCTTATATATTTTTTACGTTTTTATGCATGTTTCCATGCATGTGTAATACATAATACTCAACTCGTCGGGCGTCTGGCGTTTCTGATCGATAAATAGATAGTAGCCGACAATAACAAACGAAAACAGTGGAAGAATGGCAGTCTCCTTGAGCCAAATTTTGGCGTACGTGTTAGTCGACTGAAATACGAACGCCATTTTATAAAGAGCATTGCGATGACTCAAGTATTTTACCTATATTTCTGGTTTATTTGATGCAGATAGACTTTAGGCTATCAAATTATTAGCTCAATTGCAAGCGCAACGTTGTTAGCCATGAAGATATTCAGTACGCTCCAATATCTCAGTTTCGATTCTTATATGGCGTCAGCAAAGATCCATAGAGCAAAACACCACAATATTTAAAATGAATGAGATACGTCTTGTGAACGTAAAGACATGGCCAAACGTAACGAAATAATAGTTTCTACCGAATGCCTTGTAAATACGCTGTTATGTCGCTATACGAGTTTTGGGGTATTTTGTTTTAAACCTCTGATGACATTAAGTGGAACTTGTACGGCAGATATTTTGTTCGCCCTAAAGTAAAATTGATTTAGTCGGTAATTGATTTTAAATAAAGTAACAATCATTCCTGCTATCATGCCGTTTGCCTCAAGGATTAATGTGCAGTCATGCAGATACTAAATAGCTCCACGAAAGTAGGAGCGTTTTTCTGAGGAGCGCTTGACTGTTGGCTTACGTTCGAACTAGCGTTGACGTCGGGACTCGTCCATGTGGAGCAGATAGAGGGGAGCCCATCAAAGCGAAGTTCCGTTGTCGTCTGCGCCTGTGTCACTCGGTTCTGATTGAAAGAGAGACAGGATTCTCGAAACGGCAGATGATAACGGCAGTCAGCCTTAATATGCTCCCCCCCCACTACACACACACCCCTATCTGCTCCACATGAACGAGTCCTGACGGCAGCGTGCGTTCGAATGTAAGCCATCGATGAAGTGCTCCTAGAAAAGAAACAAAAAAATGCTAAGAACGCAAGCTTGCGTGGAGCTATATTAGTATTTGCGTGACTATACGTCACTCCAAAAACACAGTTGCATGATACATCGCAGAGTGGAGTTCAAGCCATGGTAGGCATCAGATCGTATGTGCGTTACCGCAATGGTTGGCGAGTACAATTTTCTGGGAAAACTCTTGTTTAGAAGAAATATTTGTATTATTGTAATTTTCGTTGTTCTCCTTAAAACTACTAGTTTGCTTATCTGCCTAAAAAAAAAGAATATTTAAGGCATTGGCATACGCTTCACCGAATGTCCAATATTATTCTATGTTTGTGTATGATACCGTCTTATCATGAGCATTACAATAGCACAAATGTACATGACACGGCGACTTTCTCTCTGGGAAATAAATCGCACCA
The DNA here is from genome assembly GCA_037355805.1 of Ixodes ricinus. Taxonomy (NCBI): domain Eukaryota; kingdom Metazoa; phylum Arthropoda; class Arachnida; order Ixodida; family Ixodidae; genus Ixodes; species Ixodes ricinus. Next base: position 24,534 of record JAZHYW010009627.1, read on the forward strand.
TCTGCATTCGCACGCTTCATGTTGCACCGAGTACGTGCAGAGAACGCGATATATTTTGGGTTTCGTGCTTACGGTACTACAGAGAGTCCTCAAAAACTAACTACCGAACTAGAATTTAAAAAAGCGGGCAAATGAAAAAAATAAATAGAAATAAAAAAACTGTTTTTAAAAAAATATGGTTTTACGGTGAAAAAAAATATTACAACAGCTTTATTATTATTCCAAAACTCGAAAGGCCGCATCGCGGCGCAATGCCACGTTATTCATTGTGGGAATTGAGTGGGAATCAAAACCCATACACGCTTTCCTCCTGCCTCAGAGGTCCCCAGAATGAAACAATAAACGTGTTTTCACACGATATAAAAAAGATCAGGATTCACTGATCCTAAACCAGTCTAAAAATCTTCGAAAAGATCTAAAAAAAAAATGCAGAATCGAAATATATTTTTTTCTTGATAACCAACTTAAGGACTTTCCTAAAGAGTTCTGGAAGCGTATAAAATCGCAACGTAAGGATGTGTCTTGCGTCCTGCTCTTCTGGTCCATGACAATCTTGTGACGGCCGACAGCGTTAAGAGAGCCGCTTTCAATAGACACTTCAAGTCGGTGTTTTAAGCTTTTGCACCAACATCGCTACCTTAGACGGCTCATAACTATAGCAGTAAAGCGAACAACCTTACCTTCAATCACAACGGCATAAGAAAATTACTAGGCAATATAAAATTGGGAAAAGCACGTGCACAGAATGGAATTCCAAATATTGCATTGAAATATTGTGCCGAATTTATAGCGTCCTATATATTGATAATATTTATGAAGTGCTATGACGTGGACGTCTGCCTGGAGATTGGAAATTCGCAAATGTAGTTCCAATACATAAGAACGGTAAACAAATAGTGTAGAGAACTACAGGCCCTTTTCCCTAACAAGTGAGATGCTGTGCAGTGAACCATCACTCGTACTTGGAATGGGTAGAAACTTTTTTATCCTTCCTGATTTCAACTAAAGCCGTCAAGCATAGGAACCCAAACGAAGTTTCATGAAAATCAGTAAAGTGGTAGACATTACGCTGACACTCTGGTATCTGACAGCAATCAAGTTTCCCAAATTCCTCGTCTTAGAACTCAACTCCTCCTGGAAGGATGACGATAGAATTTTTTTTAATGTGTCTGATCTATTTTAAAACATATGTATTCTACGCAAAGCGTTATTCCCTTCCTAGGATCATGAACAATGACGAGTAGTTGCGCAGTGCTTGGAAAAACTACGTAGTAAAACCGACACTTAGCTTTTCTTTTCCGTCCAAGCTCCAAAGGCTTCTAATTTCGATTTCGTTTTTATTAGTATATACAACGATTTCCGATATCCCAGTGGTACATTGACGTCATGCGTTTTATAATAAATCTCGAACAGAGAAATGTTGTAATTCAACATGCACCCCTTCGTCTCGTATATAGTGTAGATAAACAACCACATTCGAACGCCAAAGCCTTTGAGTTGACTCGGCGTTAATGTAAATAGAACAACTTTTCCATTTACATAAAGGATAACATTTCTCTGAAGCTTGAATCATGAACAAAAACTGGCCAACGTGAAGTTCCTATGACTCTGAAATCACAAAGCACACACAAATATCATATCACTCGTAATTAGGAAAAATAGAAGTAGCGCAGACGTAGGATTGGATGTTGATATTAAAACGAACAATATATTTCGTATTCCGTGTCCATAAAATAAACATCTTGGTCAATTGTGAGTTGGACAAGATACGACCGAGACAGTATATCTGCACATAAAGGCTCGCAAGAAACTAGAACAAGAAAAAAGCGAAACAAGCAAAGTAAAAAAATAGACATTGCAAACCATTCTTTTTGCAAGTTTCTAATAGAGTTTAGAGGTATAACGAACTTCATTAATTATTATTAAATTTTCCAAATTAGATGTGTGTTATCCACGCGTCTAAAATCTAAGGGGAATTCACTATATCTTCAGAAACCCCAACTTGGCCCAAAATGTGGTGCCCTCTCATGGAGAGAAGTGCACATACTCAATTTTGCTGCTTCCACCTCCAGGATGCAGATGGCGCCAAGCATCCCTAATCGGAAATGCGCTGCGATAACCTTGCGGGTACCCCAGCAGGCTTGTCACGAGTCGTCTTTTTTCGCGCGTTCGCCTGGCATGTGTTGCGTTGAGGGGTCTTATATTTTGTATTCGCGTGGTCAGGTATGAACATATTCTTTTTGGCCCGACAGAAAAAGCTGGAATTAAAAGATTTTCTACATTTATGCTCTATTTTGGAACCAGCAGTCATTATATTAAATGTTAGCCTACTCGGTGACCAAACAATAAAAAAAAGTAGAGGTGTGCGAATATCAAAATCTTTCGAAGCGAATCGAATAGAATAATAAAGGTTACGAATCGAATCGATTCGAATATTTTCGAATACGAATAATAGTTTCGCATAACAACACTTTCGAAAACAAATATTTTCTATTTGATGTGAATTGAGGGGAGACACTGCTCTTTGCGGCAAAAATATACCAAGAAACCATTTTTTTTAATTGAGGTTTTTCAAGATTGGCAGGCACTGATCGTCTTGTCCTGAACGATTTTGATTGAGTAAGTCTCTTATTTTGAAATTTTGTCTTGGAAACGAAGTAAAATGGGTCAGTGGATGTTTTTTATATTATTTCTGAGTGAACTATTTACACCCTTTACTATTTTATGGAAGCCATATCATCACTTGCACATATCTAGACTTCATATTTTATTTCTTTTTCTGGTAGATGTATGTGTGACATATGAAATTAGGGGTACAAACATAATAAATAGGGCATCAGGCTTTTTTTAGGTGCCTTTTGGGCACCATGAAACAAATCAGTTTGAAATTGGCAGTTCAAAAGTGTCTTTAAACGTTCATAAAGCATCCTTGGGCTTTAATGTATGCCTTATTGCCTTTCACATACCTTTTAGTTCACTGTTATATGTTTCTTTTCTTATTTCAGTATTTCAATTTGTCTTAACTCTTTCCATAAACTTTGCAAATTAGATGTTCAATACTCTCAAAACTAATTAGGTTATATCAGACCCAAGTACATGTTTGTAGTCAGATTGTAATGGCAGATAAGCTATGTAAATTCAATTTGCATTAAATCACAAGTTACATAAAAAAACAATGCTCAATTAAAACACAACTGTAATTTTTTTTAAACAAACATTTATGAAAAGTTTAATTTTATTCCAATGAGAAAAATGTCACGGATGTGACCCATAAAAAACAGATGAAATTAAAGATCAGTCAATAAAACACCATTTAAGGAGTGAAGTTACAGAACGTAAATGAAAGTACAGAAGCGGTGGCGGATCGGCAAGCCACAACGAAGTCGGAGGTCGCGTCGTGAACGAACGCAACTACAGTCAAACCCGTTTATAACGAACAGCAGGAAACGCTACGATCAGTTCGATATAGCAAAAACATTTACAACGAACTTCCACGATGAGTTCGTTGTAACTTGTAAGGCGAAAGCTTCTCTTTCGTTCTCATCTCTTCAGTTCCGCCTTGCAACAACGCGCTGGAAAGTGTTTTTGTTTTTTGTTTGCATGCGTGCAGAGTTCGTTCTTTTAGCTCTCTCCTTCTAAATCGCTTCTCTTTGCTCGATTTTGTTGCCAACTAGAGCTTTTAAAATTTTATTTTTTCCTACTTTTTTGGGGGAATGGACAGGCTAGAAGACGATTGTCTGCGCGTTTTTGGAAGCCTTCTTGGGGAGAAAAGTTCGATAAAGCCAATATGTTGTTCGTTATAAAACATACTTTTTACATTCATTTTTATTAAAATCTTCAGTGAGATCGATATCGACAATAATTCGCTGTACGTGGGTTCGTTTTAAACGGGTTTCACTGTACATGAACGTAAACGAAACTACACAAGCGGTGGCGTGATCGGCAAGCCACAATACAAAGTCGAAGACCGGGTTGCGCAGCTACACCGACTTTGTGCAAAATCTTTTTACGCGGGTGAACCCAACCACGTGAACGTAAACTGAAGAACACAAGCGGGGGCCGGTCGGCAGTCCACAGCAGAGTTGGAAATCGTGATCCCCGGGGGTATCGGTGGCCGAGTGGGCTAGCGCGCACCAGCTCGGAGCACGTGGAGCGAAAGCTCGCGCTGCGGAACCCAGGATCCTGGGTTACAGTCTCCACTTCTGCCCGTTTTGATCTGGATGAGCATCGTACCGGCGTGCGGTCGTGCGTGGTGCACGTTAAAGACCCCAGCTAGCGGTTGTACCGCACTGGCTAAATTGGTCATCTAGAGCTGGGAGACTCGTCGCCTCTGGAGGCAGACCAAGTTTTAGGCTGCATAAACATACACAAAACCTAATTTCTTTTTTAGATCATGCTGGTCGTGCGATTGCGTCGCCCAGTAATGCTGTAGCGCAGCCGCCGACTTTGCGCTATATCTTTCCGTGTACAACAGTTCGCCGATAGAGGGTGACACCAAGAAGCAACAAATTAAAATACAGTCTTTTTTTTTCTCAAAAGGAACAAGTCTCACTTTTATTAGTGAAAACGGGTATAAATAAATAACAAAAGGAGTACCGGCAAACTGATGAACCGGAAAAGTAAGCGGAAAATAACACGAGCCAGATATCGCCGATAGCCGAGGTCAGCCGTAAATCCATATCCGAATCCATAGTAGTGAGAGTGGTCAGTCGCGTTTGTGCTTACGACAATGCACGTGCCGTTGCTAACTTCATGAAATCTATCGCAGCGTTTGCGTCACGACCACTTCGTCAACTCCGGAATCCAGACATCATAGCAAGCAGAGGACAGACCGCGCTACCGCAAATAACTTTCCAGCGCATCATATATATATATAAAAAGAAACTTAGGTTGGTTTTTGGGGTTTGTCCAAAAACAAGACAGGGTACTCGACTGCGAAATGACACATGGTGAGTTCCGCGTTATTAGTATTTTTCGAAGTATTCGAAAACTCAAATACCTCGAACAGAGAAAGTGCGAAGCGAATCGAGGCGAATAGCAAGCATTATTCGCAAGTATTTGAAGTTTCGAATATTCGCACACCCCTAAAAAAGTCCACTCGGTAATTGAGTGAGCTAACCCATCTCAGCTCGGAGCGTGGAGCGAATGTTTGCGCTATAGAACTTCTGGGTTCGATCCCGAATCCCTTCCCGTTTCGATCTGGATGAGTATCGTACCGGCACACGTTCATGTAATCATTATCGCGTGATGCACGTTAAAGACCCCCAGTTTGCGGTTGTACTGCACTGGCTAAGTTTCTCATCTTCAGCGAAGAGACAAGTCACCCGTTGAGGCATACTAGCATCAAGGCTGTATAAATATACAGACAACAATTTATTTTTTAAAGCGCCTCTTCGGACGTTAGCGACCGAGATTATTTTTTTACAGCTTCAAGGTTCGAAGTTTATTTGCAATGGGCAACGATCAGTGCTCTGCGAGGGATTGTAGGAACATTGCCGGGCAAAGCTTCTTATTTACCCTTGTTTTTCGGGTGGAAAAATACGCTCCCCGGCAGCAGTGGGGTGAGCCACGTCAAGGTGCTTTTGCGCGAGCTGTGTGCCGAGAAAACTAGTGTCCCGGTGAAACATTCTCACTTATGCTCACAATACTTTATAGCCGCGTGCTGCGAGTTGAGTATCCTTCATCCTAGCTTCCAGAGCGCCGAGTGCAGACTCAGCCGGCTATGACCACTGCGACATCCGTCCAAAGAGAAGCGCTAATAAGAACGATGAAATAGTGCACATTCTAGCACCATAGTCCACATTTGGCGCACTCACTATTGTTGTTCACAATTGCTTCAGTGATATTTTGTTTTTTCATAAACACTACATCCGTGTCGGACGTCAAACACAGCTCGGGCTACTCTCAGAGTTACACTCACGCTGGCGATCCGTTGAAGGACAGAAGTGAAACGTCTAAACGAAGTTCAAGTCTGAGTATAGTTTCGACATTACATTCGACGCATTGCTATTTGTGTCTGGTACTACCGAGGTTTAGGAAGCAGGTGTTATTATTATTAATAAGCAAGGGTATTATTATACGAGACGTGCTGACTGGTTTGTCAAATGGTTGGCGTGCAATGTTCGCTCGCTGAAGAGGTAATGAAAACGTATTTATTTTATTATATCGCGGATACATGTTATATAGGCTGAAAATAGTTTAAAACCATACAAAATAAAAATGTAATTAAGGGAAAGCATGAAAATTTACAGCTGATGGAGGTCGTGCACAAACAAAACTTAATATTAAAAGAGTCTTATATAGAATTGTCGTCTTTCCGTGGGCACTCGTGAATGAGTGCATAGGCGCATTGCTGACGAATGCTGTCTATGACGTCAGCAAAGGAGTTCTCATGGACGGAAATAAGAGGAACGTGAGGACTTCAATTTTGACAGTGTTGACAGTGTTGATTCAAGAACACTATGATTTCAAGCTTCCAACCACGCTAATTACAAACACCATCGAACTTGTTCTTCGCAAGGTAATGACGTCACGAAAGGTAACCATACGAGGGCGCCACCGAAACATCTCGCCGCTATACTTCGTTTCAGCCTGGGTCCAGACGCAGCCGATGCTACAAGCGCGAGCTCCGACTTTCAGCGTCCCTGCCAAGCACGCGCGCTCGTGCAGTACAGGCACTGTTCAGGGCCGCACGCTCGTGCTTGTAGCATCGGCTGCGTCTGGACCCAAGCTGAAACGAAGTATAATACCTATACTTCGTTTCAGCTTGGGTCCAGACGCAGCCGATGCTACAAGCGCGAGCATGCTGGCCCTGAACAGTGCTTTGACTGCACGAGCGCGCGTGCTTGGCAGGGACGCAGAGCCCGGAGCTCGCGCTTGTAGCATCGGCTGCGTCTGGACCCAAGCTGAAACGAAGTATAGGGTGCCTCAATGTCCTTCTGTTTGGGGTGATGCCACCCTTGTGTTACCCGATGCCGACAGCACGCGCTTACGGGTAAAATACAAAGAAATCAACGAAAACAAAATGTCGCCATAGCACAGTCAGCGCCACAAGCACGTCAGGGACACGCTTTTTCACGCGCGCTTCTGAACAAAAAATAAAAATAAAAGTGTGGGACAAAATGGCCAGATGTCTCCACCTCAAGCAAAGCGCACATGAAGGCACCCTAATAATACCGAATCCTGGTCAGTACCTGCTATCTGTGGAAGCCGTGGCACACGTAAACCTATCATCGCCGAGTGGCTTTGTTACGTCACGTACAGCAAAACCACGGTGGAAGAAATACATTTAGGTGATGACTCTGTCTCACGCGGCGACCACATTATGTTCGGCGCGCGAGCGCCTTCACGCGCACGGGGATAGATGGTGCCAAAGTTTAGAGGGGCTTGTGAAGGCTTGTATAGAGGGCTTGTGAAGGAAATTATGCATTCTTTACTCGGTCCCTGTGTACTGTGTACTGAAATCATGGATTTATGTTGGCGCACTGACACTGACTGCCTTTTCCCCCATGCGGTTCCTGTTTTTTTAAACGAGAACATTCCGATGATAACTTAACGTGACAAAAATACTCGTACAAATATAAAACCTCCCGGCATAATCTACTGGGCCTTCAATAATTTAGAGTAATTTAAGGGTAAACAGCTGGGTCGTGCTCGCATGTTTTGTCAAACGGCATGTTTGGTGACAGTTCCGTAAATTGTTTGCACACATTGCGTGGCTTTATAGGAGGTCGGGTGATTCTTTTTACCCTGCTCCTGCATTCTTATTGAAAAGATAAATTCGAATAATGCTACATAGTGGGGCCAAAATAATTCTTTACATGCGCATAAAAGTTATAGCATTACAAATGGCTTATACATACAATGTAAACCTGTACTGTGGAACATACAAACCTTGTGAGCAGAAAAAATTATATTTCTGATAACATAGTGACTGAAATGATGACACAGTATGATGACATACTGACTGACATGATGACACAGTGACTGAAAGTCAAACAATACTAGCGGTTATAGGACATAAATCACTTTTCATCTGTAAAAAAATACCTGACAAAAATTTTTCCCATTAAATTGTACACAAAAGCCGAATTCACTGCATACTACCAAAGAGCGCCATCTCCTACATCCTGTGTTTCTCGCCCATGCTCTTAAACTAAGACGAGCGCTGCTTTGCTGATTTCTTATTTTCTTGAGCTTGTTTGTTCATACTCATGGTAATATGCTGCCAGTGTTGTCGCATTCGCATGCTGAAGTAGTAGTGGAGCAACTGGGCAACTGTTTCTTCTTTGTGTTCAGCGCATGGAAACGTTATTGTGCATGTGTCAAGAACACTGTCGATTGTGTCCCAGTAGACAGTCTGGTGGCTTTATTTTCCACGAAGAACTGTTCCGCTTTCTTCAGTAGCTGGAAAAGGTCCTAGTTGGGGTGTGTAAGGCCTCCTCTGTTCTTCACGTTTGTCAGTGCTGCTTCAGCAGAAGTGTTTTTTGTCGATGCTGAAAGCGGATCGGCATGCAGGACAACGTGTAGCTTTTTTCATTTTCACACTCAAAATCCCATTTACATAATATAGGACATAGTATGCAGTGCACAGCTTGGTCACTTCAGCCTTTTCTGTCAGCACATTTTCGCATTACCAGTCTTCGACAGAAATTAGACTGTAAAGCTTGGTCTTCACTTGGTCAACGAGATGAGGAGACTAGGTAGTAACTTGCGATCGGCCCTCGGAATTGCACGACGCCACTGCTCCAGGCGAGCGTCATTCGATGGAGCTTTCAACAAGGACACTCGCTCTGCACAGTTCCGGTACCCCGAATTGCAGTTGGGAACGAAGCACGTCTTTCCCATCCTTATAGCATGACTTCTTTTCTGGGTTAAGGCTCACCTTCGTGCACGATGGTGGCACCTGCGATTGACACAGCACCAAAGCAAAACATGAGTCCAGCCACTGGCCGCACACCACATCCACACCGCGAAAAAGGCGAGCAAGCTACGCCCCCGAAACCGTGGCCGCCGAGGAGAGACCTCATACTTACGGTGCTCACACCTCAGCGCCCTCCGCGGCGGCGCGGAAGTAACTATACTTCGTTTCTCCTTATGTTGTACCGCAGCGAAGGCTACAAGCTCAGGCTCATAGCGTTGGCAGCCGCTCTTATGTCACGAGAGCTTGTGCCGCCGAGATGTGCCCCAGAGTAAGCAGCTCGCGCTTGTAGCCTTTCCTGCGGTACATCATAAGGTGAAACAGAGTATACTCCTGGTTCGATGCTAGCACCGAACACGATCTGGTCGCTCGCTCCTCGCGGGAAGAGCGGCCAGAGTCACCACCTAAATGTATTTCTTCCACCGTGAGCAAAACCTACAAAGGAGTGTCCCCAATAGTTCAGTTCAGTGTGCACTGCGACACCGTCAAGAACATGAATCTAACCAAATACAGGTTTTCAGTACGGGTTAGTATTCATAAGACATGTTTCCTGAGTAATGAAGCACGGTTCATACATTTGCAACCAAGTAGGACGGAGGGAGACAAGACCGAGTTTTAAGCCTCTTACGACGTCTCAGGACCGCGTGCGCTACTGCGGAGCTGGTCCTAAAGCGCGGTCCAAAGCAACGCATTTTTGTGGGCCTGTAGGTCTTGCGCGCGCCGGATGTGGCATATTTCGTGACGTCGCGCCGATTCCTCGCTCCTTCCGGGTGCACATAAAAAAGTTGGTTGATTTGAACTTCTTTTTGAACGCGCACGAAAACACGCTCTGACGTAGTAGCCTCTCCCGGCCAATCGGTGGAGGGCATTAGTTCCGACTCCGCGTTTCTCTTTGCTTGCCTGCGAGTATGGTCATGGAGGTATGGCTGCATCTGTGACCTTTCCCCCTGTTTCCGACGCGAGGAAAGTGACCGAAAATAAGGCTGCTGCGGACGTGCAGAGGCAAGAAGAAGCTGCACTGAAGGCCGCAGAAGCTGCAGTCATTGATGACCAAAGCAAGTGCTTTCAGTTTCTCGAGCTCGTCTAGAACTACCCTTGGTTATACGGGAAGCTTCGGGGCGACGACAAAGACAACCCGAAACGGGAGAACGCCTCTAAGAGAATCGCCCGTCTGTTGGGCATCGTGCGCTGTCAGTACGGTTTTGCATCCCCTGACATCGTGATAAAAATAATCCCTGGAGAAGGGGAACAAGAGGGACAAAGGACAAACACAAATCTTCAAACACAGCTAGGTGACTGGTGTGCGACCGAAAAATCCGCCTGGTCCGGGTATCGAACTCGGGACCTCTCCATTACAGGTGGAGCGCTCTACCAACTGAACTAACCAGGAATTAGAGGTCAGTAGATCAAAATGTTTTATCAGCTGCCACCAGTCTAACACCAACAAGGGTGAAGCTTGCTATTTAAGGTTATGGTTATAATGCAATTAAATGCTCGCTTGCACCTTTGCATTTAATTGTATTATAATCATAACCTTAAATTGCAAGCTTCACCCTTGTTGGTGTTAGACTGGTGGCAGCTGATAAAACCAGTTTGCTCTACTGACGTCTAACCCATGGTTAGCTCAGTTGGTAGAGCGCTCGACCTGTAATGGAGAGGTCCCGGGTTCGATAACCGGACCAGGCGAATTTTTCGGTCGCGCACCAGTCACCTAGCTGTGTTTGGAGATTTGAGTTTGTCACTCTTGTTCCCCTTCTCCAGGGATTATTTTCATCATTCTTGTCCAGCTCGCTTGGACCTTTGCATTTAATTTCATCATAGTCATAACCTTATATTGCAAGCTTCACCCTTGTTGGTGTTATCCCCTGTCAGACGGGCACCTCAAATGACATTTACCCCAAATGACATTCAGTGTAAATGTCATTTAGGCAGTGTCACATGGCAACTCAAATGACATTTGACTTAAATAACATTCCAGCTCAACTGAGTTCTCCCAAACTCATTTACGGCTCGTAAATGTGTATTCTCGTCAACAGCGGTCAGCACAAGTTCTGCGAATTGAAATAAAACAGTATAAATAATATAAATACAATTGAAAACTATGCTTGTAGCAATTATTTTTAAAAAAAAATGCTTAAAACGTGTATATCTCGCACACCTTTTGCGATATATTTGTTTAATATACTCGCGGTCTCAGTTGCGCGTCAGGAACGCGATCCGACGTTCCGGCAGTTCGGGATCCGTAGCACTACGATCATTGTCGTCAGCAAGTACCATCGCTACATTGTCACGGTCTTCGCTTGAATCGATAGCAGACGTAAACGTCAACGGGATATACGAGTCCGGCGAAGAACGAAAGAGCGCGAGGAACAGCGGCAAGCAAGATGCACGGAGTTCCGAAAGCAGACGAGCCCCAGCGGCGGAACGGCTACGGCTACGGATTACTTATGATTGCTGACGTCGTGTCATAGTTGCCACAAAACACCTTGTCTCCGTCAAAACGTGTACTTAGTTTTCATCACCGTGTTTGAATTCTATGTTCTGAGAATTCATTACATTTTACCTACTTAGTAAACAATAAAATAAACACTAGTTTTCCGGGTTAACAACAGACCGCTATCGTGATAAACATCACCTAAAGACATTTGAGTTGCCAGTCTGACACGACACGACTTAAATATCATTTGAAAATCCTAAAGGCCTTTAGCGTAAATGACATTCAAGGTGCCCGTCTGACAGGGGTATTAGACTGGTGGAAGCTGATAAAACCCGTTTGCTCTTCTGACGTCTAACCCCTGGTTAGCACAGTTGGTAGAGCGCTCCACCTGTAATGGAGAGGTTCCGGGTTCGATACCCTGACCAGGCAGATTTTTTGGTCGCGCACCAGTCACCTAGCTTTGTTTGGAGATCTGTGTTTCTCCCTTGTCCCTCTTGTTCCCCTTGTCGAGGAATTATTTCCATCATTCTTTTCCAGCTCGCTTGGTCCTTGGCATGTAATTGCATTATAATCAAAATCTGACATCGTGTTTTCGCATTTTGTCCAGCGCATAATTTACTTGATATGTGACGGTGCTAAGTTGTTTTGTAGCAACATTGCAAAAAAATTGATTCAAAAATCGACAGACGAATACGGTGATATTAGTAAATATCCAAACGTTTTTTTGTGTTTTTCTTTTTCACGTCTTTCCGTTGTTTTGACGGTTGTCTAAACCAAAAATGAGAAGGAAGGAAGGTAATCACTACGTCGCCTTTATTCCTCTTTTTGTTCAGCCCACGAGAAAGTTTTGTCTCGGTTGTATGGAAAAGGCTGAACTCCATTTGTGTCCGCAGACAATCAATCGTATTTAATTATAACTTTCAATTGAGCCAAGCATTTCTAAAGTACTTCTCGAAACGAAATGACAAATTACAGTACCATACCGACCGAAACAAATTTTTAAGATTTTTGTTTTATAGATTTGTTCCAATTGGCCCACAAAGAATACATAGCATTGTACACGAAGCAGATGTTAGTGAGATCGGTATTAAAAGTCTGTACTTGATTCACTGCTAAGTTGATGGCCAGTGAAATCTATGTACTCTCTGTCTCTACATCAGTCAGTCACCTGCCCCTCAGTGCCTGATCCATTCTATGCCCATGACTACCCGGAGAGTATGAGCACGTTGTATGCATGCGACCTATTGTTGATTGTTCCTACGAGCATGTAACTTTTACCGCCCTGTCAGCCTAGCTGGGAACATACTATAGTCGTTTGCTTGAGAGCTTGGCGAGTCATTTTTAAGTGTGGGACTAAATTTGTTGTGCAAGTGCTTGGGACGTGCGTTTTGTGCGTGCTGTTCGTTGCCCACAAAGCATTACGATCGCCTATGGCATTTTGTCGTATTTTTTCACGTTTCTGCACGAGTATATCATGTCTGTCAGGCTTGTCCCACGCTACAATCGGCATATTTTCTCCAGACGGCATCTGAAAGTCAAAGTGGAACTACCTGAGGGACAAGTACTCCAAAGAGGCGGCCAAGGTGTCAGGAACAGAGCGCCGCGGCTGTGGAACCTCAGACGTCTACAAGCCAAAGTAGATCAACTTTGGCAGCTCGAGCTTCCTGACTGGCACCTCCACTGTTTCGTAAAATTACACTTTTCATAATTTTTATTCGTATGCAACTACACGGTCCTTTTTCTCATTTATGCAGGTCTGAGGCTACAGGAACATGAAAAAGCCAGTGCAGCACTCAAACTGGAGGTAAGGTATCATGCAATGTATTGCGATATCTCCTGGTCATTATGTTAGTGGGTTTATAGTCAGGTTTCCAGGTGTCATTCAGAAGTGCTGTCATATGCGATGAAACTTGAACTCTTCTGGTGAGTTATAGGAGTTACTCCATGATGCAGCCAGGCACCTGGATGCATCGCAGATACAACCAAGCCAACTGATGACCAAGATCCTGTGGTGATTATTTGCCCGTCTTGACTTTCTTTTCATGTCTTTCAGACTAATGAGCATGGACTGTAGCTTACAAAATCTTTTTTTTGTGCGTGTGTGCTTTCACCCTGTTGCATTTCCTTTGTCTTTACAGCTGTCAACAGCACCACCTTCGCCCCCCCCCCCGCAATTGCTGTTTTTTTGGATGACCCTTATCTCTAAATACTGAGCGCACTGGAACCACCTAAATGAGGGGTCGGCCCCTGGCACAGTGTAAACCCACTGCTCATGTGCAGTCGCTGGGCCGAATAAAAGATTTTTGGTCCGTGTGTTTTGTAGAAGGAAAGCCATCATTGCTTTCCAATTTTTGTTCGGTCTGATATTACTGGTTGATGTTTCACTTCGAACTCAAACCTGGGATTCTCGCAGATGGAAACGCTTTAGAGATTTGTCTTACCTAAGTTCGAAAAATTTATCCAGTGGAGCTTGCTCATCTTTAAGTGGATTATGAGTCGGAGGACTTGTTCGCGGTGTTTTTTGATGATGAGTAAGGGAACTCGTTCAGTTAATTTTCACATTGGCTTCCTATGTTAGGGGTTTTCAAATCTAAGGAGTACACTGATGCTCGCTGTGTAAACGGATGTTTTCGAAGATGAAGCACACATAGTCACACATGCTTTTGCAAATGAGAATGACGGATAAAGAGCTCTACACCTCTGTGTGACTTTTAATCAGTACATTAAACTTGCATATTTGCATTTTGGTGAGCAATATTAAAATAATATTGTTTATTGAGAGGGGGAACAAGGGTTCTGTCGGCTAAGTTTCAGAAATCAGCGCAGTGCTAAAGCATTTAGGCCTAAATAACCTTTTTTTCATAATTGCAGATAATGTTAAGCCTGTGTCAGCATACCCCCACAGACTCACCGACAGACTTGTTTCCCGTCTGGCCCAACCCCACATTCACTTTGCATCTCCTCGGCCAGCTGCTTCAAAGGGTTGCTGAGCGCTGATCTAGACTGATTGGCTTATATTGACTGTGGCAAATGCATTTCCAGGACCCACCATGACCCTTCCATGTCTCGGCTGCATTCTTAACGGCACAGCGTGAAGCAGAGGGTGTGCATCCACCAAGGCCAACCCCTGCGGATGTGGAGGAAGTGTCCGAGTCCCCTGCTGCACTCCGTCGTGTGCCTCGGCCTGCTGCTGTTCGGCCACTAAAGCGAAAGAGGTCCACGGATGGTGGAAACACACCAGTAGAGCAGGTCCTGAGAGCAGCCGCTGCTAACCTGAGGTTTTCAAAGTGCCCTCCAGATCCTTATCTCGCCGAGGCACTGTGCTATTCGGAGATTCATGTGCTGCAGCGCGAAAGGGATCTCATTTGATCACAGCTGTATCGGGCCTGAGTGTTTGCCTTAAAATGCATGCGCTCATGTTCCCTGACAATGTCTAGGCACTTCAGTTGCAGCCGTTTCTTGGTAGCAGCATGGGTTTAGTCAGCTTGGGTTACTCTTGCCGTGTAATCGAGTAAGAGAACTGAGCACTTTGTCGACTGCTCAGTTCCGAATTTTGTGTCTAATGCTTCCTTTTCTTCGCTTCTTTTTGTGTGTCTTTTACAGCATTTTGGTGTTCAAGTTACTGCCAAGGTGCTGGGTAGACTGGGAAGTCAAGGGTTGCAGACTACTGCTGAACCGCCTGCTGGCGAGAAACGTGCGGCAGATAGCTGACGTCGTCCTCATCATCCCGCATGTAAGCTGTGCATTTTATGCGAAATCCAGTAGAATTGAGTAGGGCCCACTCGCTTTTTTGTGGTGCCTGCAGTCTAAATAGATATTATTCTTGTTATGAAGTGTCATGTCTTGTGGCACATCGATGGGCCTATTCATAAGGATTGAGTTCCATACAAGAAAGTGAATTCAACTATGTGCAAGAGTGTGAGCTCCTTTTGCAGGAAGCATTCTAAATGCCACAAATTCCGAATTATCGGAATGCTGAAATTATTTTACGCCTGATATAGGAATTCAGACACGAAAAGTAAAAATGCCAAAACGCGGGGAACCGTTGTGTCTCGATATATATCATAACATATCTACGAAGGATAAAAAGAAAATCTAGAACAGTGTCACAGATTGCTCCTAATCAGGTCACGGCTACACGGCGGCGTGATTTCCCAAACTGGTAGTTGTCCTCCCACCATTGCAGCAAATCGGAAGCTTCTTTCGGGAAAAGTGGTTCTAAGGACGCATAGGCATCTCGTGCTTCTTTGGTGGGCAAGAACGAAAGGGCTGCAAGCTGCGTCACCTTGATGGTGAAGCCATCTACATCATTTTTGTAAAACACTACCAATTCTAGGTGCTGCACTCCTCCATACTGATTGGCACAAGTGGAACAGGAACTGTGAACATCCCACAACGGGAGCAACGGCCGAATACACTTTGATTGCTGCCAATTCGAAATCTGTACTCATGGTTTTCAGATTTAGTGCAAGTTCAAGACCTGCGGCGAAGTTTAGTACTTCTTCGAAGAGCGCCTCGCACGCCATCTGGGTTCGTCGAGTCACGAAGCAGTAAACAAAAGGGAACACATGGCCATGAAGATTACTGTGAATTCTGTATAATTGTCTGAAGAGCAGCAACACTCTCTTAAATGTTCCATCAATGAGCCACGTCGGAGTGTCATTAAATTTCCTCAAGTTTCTGTCCGTCAAAAGAATTAACAAGAGTTGAGCTCCGCCTGCGCTAGTCACCCCGCCGAAACTCCCAACCATCTATAGTTGTTCTTAACTCGCCCTCGATTATGAGCACATGTAGAGTGTACGGCTTGTGTGGGCAGTCCGCTTTACTGTTCGTATGCAATGACGCACATATACCAAGCTTGCGATGTAAAATAAAATGTGGCAACAGTCAGTATTGTTCGCTTTTAATGGTAGCCTCTTTCCAGGCTACCGGAGAAGAGTTATTTCTCCTATTGCCCTGCCGACCTAATGGTATAGAAAAATGCTATACCATTAGGGCAAGTCCTAATGGCATACGTAGTGGAGACAGTTTGTCGAAAAAGCCATCTAGTCGCCTCCTTTAGGGCACCAACATGAATGTGGTAAATCAGTGACACCGGAGGATGCATACGGCAGTTTCCTTTTGCAGCTTTCGGCGCCATAGTAGTAGAAGTGCCGTAAAGGCAGTGACCGAAAGAAGCAAACTTTTTGTTTCGAACCCAGGCAGAGTTAATAAATTACAAATTTTGCAAATTCGAAACTCAGCAAGCTTTAAGAATTTTTATACCCTTCAAGCTCGAACTTTGGGAGGTTCAGAGCATCCCCACATGAGAGTGCTCTTTATCTTCTGCGAGTGGCCAATTGCTGGCCCGTAATTTTTCGGGTACCTCAGGTGTTCACGATACAAGTGGAGAATTAGCTGTTGTATGTTTGTTCTGTTTCTGATAGGATTATACATACTTGATTGAAAAAAGTATTTACACCTTACGAACTTTGCATATTTCTAATGGCATAATTGTTCATGTTCGTTTCATGCAGCCCTTCTTCCTGAATTGAGAAAAGGCCCCAAAGAAGAATACTTCGCGGCAAATGGGTACCACGTCCACCGTATCCTTGGGGTCCGCAAGATGAGCAAGCCATGCTGCTACCAAGAAACGGCTGCAACTGAAGTGCCTAGGCATTGTCAGGGAACATGAGCGCATGCATTTTAAGACAAACACTCGGGCCCGATACAGCTGTGATGAAGTAAGATTTCTGTCGCACCGCATGCAGCACACGAATCTCCGAATAGCAGAGTGCCTCGGCAAGATAAAGAATGAGCATAAAGAAAAAAAAACTGGTCTGAAACTGTCGACACGACACTCACAAGGAAGCTCGGAATGTATTCGCACACTTGCAGAACAAACATTATACCTAACTTACCTGCAAGCACCCTCAGACCCACAACCAAGACATGCGGTTAGAAAGCAAGCATGCCATATGGCTCAAGACAGCTGTGAGTGAGGAACACCCCTAACGCTTTCAGCAACGAGCCAAACCAAGAAACACAGTGCCTCGGCCAGCTGGTGTTATGCAGTGAAAAGAGAACATCTTGGGCAGCAAGCAACAGATGCTGCATACAGTGCATGCACGAAAGTTATCATGCAGTGAAAGCAGGTTGAATGTCTGACAATCGGAACATGCACTCCAAGCAAACGCCTGTTTGCAAAAAGGAAGGAACAGAATAGTTAGCACAACGTGAACCTCCTCAAACAGTGTCGGGGTGGGATCTGAAACCCACACTGGTGTTGCTGCAGAAAGTATGTGCACCTCACTCGGGGTTCACATGGAACATACTGCCGCGGGCGCAGCTGACCAAGTAGGCAGCGCGCCCGTGGCATAGCGGTTATCGCGCTTGCCTTCCACGCAGAAGGCCAGGGTTCGATTCCTGGCCGCGCCTACACCTTTTTGCTGACGCTGTAATGTGAAGTTCTAGTAAGTTCGAGAGCCGCCTTGCTAATTCGAGGTTAGAATGTTCTACGAACCGAACCTTCCACGCCGAATGTTCCCGAAGCCCACGTGTGTACAAAAGGGGCTCCGCCTGGCAAGCCGAGTCAGTTTCGCCCCAGCGTTCGACTCTGCTCTTTCGCCGACTTCGACGCCCGCGACGCTCTACTGTTATCTTTTGTTTCCTTATTTATTTTTGGGCACAAGTTCGCCCGATTAAACGTTTAGTTTACTCAGTTATTCACCGCCTCATCACTTGTCATTCGTGACATTTTGGTGGAGGTGCGGGGTAACGCATGCCCCTGCCGCGTACCCCTCCAAGGGCCCGCAGTGCAAGTCCGACGCCAAGCCCGCGAAGAACCAACGAAGGCACTACCGAGATCCGGTTGAGTCGTCGCACCCAAGGCCTACAACCGGAATTCGGACTTCTGCCGCCCAGGACCAAGCAGCCAACGAAGACGACGATGGCCAACCAGTCGCAAGCCCCCGCCTCTTCTCCCGTCATCTACCTGCCCGTCGCACCGCGGACAGCTGCCCCTTCCACGGTGAACTCTACGAAGACGTCGAAGACTGGATTGACCAGTATGAACGCGTTGCCCGCCACAATGGCTGGACCGACGAGCAGCGCCTACACAACGTTTATTTTTCGCTTGAGGGGACCGCCAAGCACTGGTACGAGAACCATGAGTCCTCTCTGACGTCGTGGGACATTTTCAAGACCGGTCTGAAAGCTACGTTCATCAACCACCACCGCCGAGAGAGAGCTGAGGACCTACTGCGAACCAGGACCCAGGGCCCCAACGAGAGCGTCACCGGCTTCGTAGAGGACGTTCTGCGCCTAAGTGCCCGCGCCGACCCTCGGGCTACAGAAGAGAAGAAGCTACGAATCCTCATGCGCGGGGTGAGAGACGACATCTTCGGAGGCCTCGTCCGCAACCCGCCGGCAACCGTCGACGCCTTCGTCACCGAGGCAACAAACATCGAGCGCGCCCTCCAAGCCCGCGCTTCCCACTACCGGCGGCATCCAAGTGTCACTGCAACCGCTCTGCTTAGCGGCGAAAACGCTCCTGGTACGGACATCCGCGAAATCATCCGGGAGGTCGTCCGGGAGGAAATCCGCCGGTTGCTGCCAGCCGCAAGCCGACCAGCGACGCTCTCCATCGCCGAGGCTGTGCGGGACGAAGTTCAGAGAGCCATCCAACCAGAGGCTCCCGTCGCCGTGGCAGCCACCGAGGAGCCCACGTTGACTTACGCCGCAGTGGCCCGACGGCCACCGCCTCCTCCTCGCACCTATGTCGCGCCGCCCCGACGTCAGTCTCCTGCGCCGCAACACGACAGACGCCACGACGACCCGGCGCAGTACGCCCGCCCGGAGCCTCGCGCACCCCGGAAAACCGACGTGTGGCGTACGCCCGACCGACGCCCTCTGTGCTTCCATTGCGGGGAAGCAGACCATACCTACCGCCGATGCCCATACCGACGACTTGGGCTGCGCGGGTTCCACCCGAACGACCCGCGCCCCCGTTATGGTGAACGACCTCGGGAGATCGACGAGTACTTGCGACGACCTCAGTCCCCCGAGCCTGCGTCCCGCCGAGAGTTCCGGTCGCCGTCGCCGCGACGTCCAGCTTCGCCGATGCACCGACCCCGACGTGAAAGCCTGTCGCCCCTCGCTCCTCGCCGGGGAAACTAGGCGCGGCAACCCCTGGAGGTGGAGTTGCCGAAGACGACCGACGCCAAGATCCTCCACGAACGTCGGAGGGCCCCCACTCGAACGCTACCAGAGACCGAAACGACGCCCCTGCAACGGTGTCCAATAACCTAAACGTCGTCATCGACGGCCACGACGCATCAGCACTCGTGGACACCGGAGCAGACTACTCAGTCTTGAGTGGGAGGCTCTCCCGCCGCCTTCGAAAAGTCACGACGCCGTGGGATGGACCTCAAATACGAACCGCCGGAGGGCACCTCATCACGCCGGTCGGGAGATGCACTGCTCGCGTCGAGATCCACGGTGAGACGTGCCCTGTCAAGTTCGTCGTCCTGCAAGACTGTTCGAGGGACGTTATCCTCGGCATGGACTTTCTCTGCGAGTATGGCGCCGTCATCGACCTCGGAGCAAACCGGCTGACGCTACGAAAACCTGCTCCACCACCGGAGGAACCCAAAGCGACGTCATCCGCGGTACGAGTCCTCGCAAACCACGTGAACCTACCACCGCGGTCAAGTGTTTTCGTACCCGTCGGGGTTGATGAGACTTTCTGCGGCGACGTTTTGCTCGAAGGAAGCCTCCAGTTGCTTCTAGGAAGAGGGATCGGCATCGCGAGAGGCGTCGCGGAGCTCCAAGACGGACACACTGTCGCACTGGTAACGAACTTCCGACAGGAGGCCCAGCACCTTACGAAAGGCACCGCCGTGGGTCACGCCGAGGAACTCCCGGACTCAGCCGCAATCGCCGGAATATCAGAAGACCCCTCTTCGTGGTCACCCAAGACAACGCCGCCTTCGCAGTTTGACATCGACCCAACCCTGCCTACCCCACAACGACGGCAGCTCAGTGACCTTCTCGCCGAGTTCACTGAGTGCTTCTCCACGTCGTCAAAGGTGCGCCAAACGACCGTTGCGAAACACCGAATTGTCACTGAAGACAACGCGCTCCCTGTTCATCGGTCGCCGTACCGTGTCTCTGTGAAAGAGAGAGAAGTCATCCAGAAGCAGGTCCAAGAAATGCTCGATGACGACATTGTCCAGCCCTCAAGCAGCCCGTGGGCTTCACCGGTAGTCCTTGTGAAAAAGAAAGACGGGACTCTTCGGTTCTGCGTGGACTATCGTCGACTAAACGCCGTAACGAAAAAGGACGTCTACCCGCTGCCACGCATCGACGACACTCTGGACCGGCTGCGCCATGCCCGATACTTTTCGTCGATGGACCTGAAGAGTGGGTACTGGCAGATCGAGGTCGACGAACGGGATCGTGAGAAGACTGCCTTCGTCACGCCGGACGGACTGTACGAATTTAAAGTGATGCCGTTCGGACTCTGCACAGCACCGGCGACGTTCCAGCGCGTAATGGACACCGTTCTTTCCGGCTTGAAATGGCAAAGCTGCCTCGTCTATCTCGACGACGTCGTGGTATTCGCAAGTGACTTCGACGAGCACCTGAGACGTTTGCGAGCCGTGCTACAGGCTATCCGGAATGCTGGACTGTCACTAAAGCCGTCAAAATGTCGGTTCGCTTACGGCGAGCTCAAATTCCTGGGCCATGTCGTGAGTGCTCAGGGTGTAAGCCCTGATCCTGCCAAGACATCCGCTGTTGCCGAATTTCCGAAGCCATCAGACAAGAAAGCCGTAAGAAGATTTCTTGGACTGTGCGCTTACTACAGACGTTTCGTTCGCGATTTCGCCAAGATTTCTGCACCGCTCACGCATCTGACGAAGGACGACGTGAACTTCCAGTGGGGGAGGAGCAAGAACAAGCGTTCAACGAACTGAAGGAAAGACTCCAGTCGCCCCCTATCCTCGGACACTTCGATCCAACAGTGGAAACGGAAGTACACACGGACGCCAGCAACGCCGGACTCGGCGCGGTACTCGTCCAAAGACAAGACGGAGCAGAGAGGGTGATCGCTTACGCAAGCCGGGCACTGTCCAAGGCAGAGAAAAATTACTCAACGACCGACAAGGAATGCCTCGCTGTCATCTGGGCGTTAACCAAGTTCCGCCCGTACCTGTACGGGATCCCGTTTCGCGTTGTCACGGACCACCACGCTCTCTGTTGGCTCGTCAACCTCAAGGACCCGTCAGGACGCCTCGCTCGCTGGAGTCTGCGACTGCAAGAATTCGACGTGACCATTGTGCATAAGTCTGGCCGCAAGCATAACGACGCCGACTGTTTGTCTAGGGCCCCAGTCGAATCTCCTCCCGAAAGCACTGACGACGACGATGACGCCCGTTTTCTCGGGGCAGTGACAGATGCCGACATGAGAGCACTTCAACGAGACGACCCGGAACTTCGCGCCGTGATGGAACACCTGGAAGGCCAAGGAAGTTCAGTTCCGCGAGTCTTGGCCCGAGACTTGTCAAGCTTCGTTCTGCGGCGAGGCGTGCTCTTCAAGAAGAACTTCGGAACGAGCAACCCTGCCTGGCTGCTGGTTGTTCCGGCCAGCCTGCGTGAAGAAATCTTTCAAGCATGCCACGACGACCAGACGGCTGGACACCTTGGCTACAGCAGGACGCTCGCCCGGATTCGTGACAAGTACTACTGGCCGAGACTCCCGAAAACAGTCCATCTGTACACAAGGTCGTGCCATGAGTGCCAACGACGTAAGAGGCCTCCGACGAAGCCAGCAGGACTCCTGCAGCCGATACCTGCCCCGACTAGGCCTTTCCAGCAGGTCGGAATGGATTTGCTTGGGCCGTTCCCAACATCGACGCAAGGAAATCGGTGGATTATCGTCGCGACAGATTATCTTACACGATACGCCGAGACGAAAGCCCTGCCATCGGGAACAGCGGTGGAGGTCGCCAAGTTTTTTGTCGAGTCCATCCTCCTTCGACACGGCGCACCTGAAGTGCTGATCACAGATCGAGGGTCATCTTTCCTGGCACAGCTGACCCAGGAGGTACTTCGGCTCAGTCACACCAGCCATCGACGAACCACCGCTTATCACCCGCAGACCAACGGGCTAACAGAGCGGCTCAACAAGACCATCGCCGACATGATCTCCATGTACGTCGACGTTGAGCACAAAACGTGGGACGAGGTGTTGCCGTACGTTACGTTTGCGTACAACACAGCGGTTCAAGAAACCACGGGAGTGACGCCGTTTCAGCTGGTACACGGTCGGGCGGTTACCACGATGCTCGACGCCATGCTGCCTCACGTGCCGGCCGACGATGGCAACGACGACGCTCAACTGATCTCTCAACGCGCGGAAGAAGCTCGCCAACTGGCAAGAATCAAGATTCATGACCAACAGCGTGTCGACGCACGACGGTATAACCTTCGTCGCCGGGACGTCCACTTTCAACCCGGAGATCGGGTATGGGTGTGGACACCGATACGGCGCCGCGGTCTCAGCGAAAAGCTTCTGAAACGCTATTTCGGACCCTACAAGATCATCCGACGCCTCGGCGATCTGAACTACGAAGTCCTTCCCGACGGAACGCGCCCATCTGCAAGACGTCAGCCGCGACCCGAGGTGGTGCACGTCGTCCGGCTGAAGCCGTATTACGAACGATAGAACTTTCCACCCTCGTCGACGAGTGAACTGTGAACTGTGAACTGCGGCTCGCGATTCTGCTGTGGATTTCTTTTGTTTTGTTTTCGTTTCGTGCTGGGCATCGGGACGATGCACTTTTTTAACGGGGGAATAATGCCGCGGGCGCAGCTGACCAAGTAGGCAGCGCGCCCGTGGCATAGCGGTTATCGCGCTTGCCTTCCACGCAGAAGGCCAGGGTTCGATTCCTGGCCGCGCCTACACCTTTTTGCTGACGCTGTAATGTGAAGTTCTAGTAAGTTCGAGAGCCGCCTTGCTAATTCGAGGTTAGAATGTTCTACGAACCGAACCTTCCACGCCGAATGTTCCCGAAGCCCACGTGTGTACAAAAGGGGCTCCGCCTGGCAAGCCGAGTCAGTTTCGCCCCAGCGTTCGACTCTGCTCTTTCGCCGACTTCGACGCCCGCGACGCTCTGCTGTTATCTTTTGTTTCCTTCTTTATTTTTGGGCACAAGTTCGCCCGATTAAACGTTTCAGTTTACTCAGTTATTCACCGCCTCATCACCTTGTCATTCGTGACAATACTAACAACCCTGGCTGGCTTCGGAAATGTTAGCTAAACATTAGCCACTCCGTCTTCGCAAGCGTTAGCTAAAGGGTATTTGACAGAGCATGTGGATTCATCTCTCCGTGTGTTGCAAGGACCATAAGCTCCATACACAGTTTTATTGCATCTGAGGATACTATATGCAGTTAACGGGAAAGATGGCATGCCTGTAACCTATGACAAAGCTCGGCTTCTGTATAAAGATCCTTGAAGTTTGTGATTTAGGTGGAATATGGAAGAACGCTTTACTGTAGGAATACGCATAGCCTTTCTCCTGCAAAGATTGTGTTGTCGGCGCTCGCAGTCTCCTTATTCAGCAGTGGAGCAACGAGAGACAGGAGGATGCTCAAACCTTGTAAATACACAAACAGAACTGGCTACATGCACTATTGAGCAGATGGGACTCAGGAAAAGATCC
>JAZHYW010009628.1:0-15721 GCA_037355805.1 Ixodes ricinus
TTGCTGTAAAAACCTTTTTTCTCGCGGAAAAATTGTTTTTTTTGACATGCTTGTCCCAATTAGGCTGTTAAAAAAAACTTTTTTCCTTTGCAGTTTCGCTTTAAAGGGTAACTGCAAAGAAAAAAAAGTGTTTTCTTAAACAGCCTAATTGGAACAAGCATGTCACAAAACAAATGTTCCACGAAAAAAATATTTTCTTTTTGCAATATTTACGCTACAGGACGTAATTTAGTCGGAGTCAGAACCTCTCCACGTTTGAAATTCCCGCTCTTTCGACCCCCGCGGAGGAACTACGCCCCGCCCCTCACTCTTGGATTTGCTCTTTTTTGTTGACTTGGCTGCTGAGCTGAGCGTCTTGACTTCCGCTGAGATCTGGCAACCAACAACGCACGTTAAACATGGCGCCGGTATTGTTTTGGTTTGATGGTACACGAGAATAGAGCTGCAACGAGAAGCTGCGCGGTTTGCGAGCACATAGCGAAGACAAGACAGGAGAAGTGCCCTTGTGATGTTCCCGGAAGACAGAAAGTATCATTCGTAATCGTCGTGTGTGCTTGGAGAGCGAAGGGAGTCACAGGGTCCGTGAGTGCGCAACCACAAGCCAACGTTCACGACAGCGCTGCGTTGACTTCGGCGATCTCGTTCTGTTTGGTGCAACACGGCGACGACGGCGATGCGACAAAGAACTGAAACGTTCGTGGTGTGTGTGGTGCGGTGCTTGGAAGTAGACACCCACAGAGCGCAGATTGGTTGTTGTGGGGTTCAGTCCCGTCGTCGTCAGCTGATCCAGTCAAACTGGTGCGGGAGGACGCGGCGAGCGTTTTTAAAAGTAAATCTTCCTTCGTTCCGTTTTAAAATGTGGAAGATTCCCGACGCATACCGTGAGTAAAAAGCTGCGGGCGTTTTCAACAAAATTACGTCGTTTTATTTGAACAATGAACTCCGAATTGTTGTCCTAAATCTGCCGTTTTTATGCTTCGTGTTGTTGGACTGCGTTTGCACAGCGACGTGTTGCGCTCATAGTGCGGTGTGAATAAATTTGGCCAAGATTTCGTACCTTCCCACACATGCATGAACTGAGACCATTTTGTTACGTAGTAAACATAGTGCTTTTTTATTTTTGTGTCTAGTCGTGGACGTTAGGTGCACCCGGTGCGAATCTCGACGGCCTTTGGAGCGATATGACGAGAACGTTACTGGACACGTTTGTCGCTACGCGAACGCCCGATTGCCTCCAGTCAAAAGGCATTCCTTTCGGGGCGACATGGCTGCTGGAAGGCTCGCTGTCGGGATCACTCACCTGACATCTCCGAAAAGTCGGCATTTGCACGCGCCAGCAAGCAAAAGAAAAAAAAGCACGCTAAGCAAACAAAAAGGAAAACGAAAGAACCGCGCTCTGAAAGCCAAAACCACGCGTCGCTTCCTATCACTAATACCTGCGACAGCTGCTAAACACACACTACATCACTTAAAGAAGTCTCACTGAAGCACCTTGGTCAGCACGAAACACTGATCACTTCGGCGAAACGATTAGTCGAGGCAGGCGGGACGGGCGGGAGCAGAGACTTCGGCGGCCATGAAGGAATGGCGAAGCTTTTGTTTGTTTTGGTATGAATCGAAACGGAAGTGCCCGTCTTGTAAACCTTTTGTAAAGAATAATAACTCTCATCACATGGGTTATTCTTTAATCGTAAAAATATGCTGCTCAAAAGGAAATTGCAACATATAACAAAGGTTCAACAACCAAGATCTAAGCTGTCAATCAAACTCTTAGCCAATGACAGCCGATTGCGATTGACGTCACATAATCACAACTTCGTGGCGCGCGATTTAAAACGGACGAAATTGCCGCAAACTAAAATCAGTCTCACACAATAAATATTGCGGTAAAAATATTTTTTCTGGGGGAAAAATTGTTTTTTGACATGCTTGTCCCAATTAGGCTGTTTAAAAAAAAACTTTTTTGCTTTGCAGTTACCCTTCAAGTGACGGACGTGAACATAACGTTTCTTTGCTGATTTGTTCGCTGCTACGCTAGGACCACAGCGCCTAAAACGGCTCTCTCACCAGCGACGGGTAGCATCTTGCTTCTAAAGTCACCGACGTCACGTCAGCGTCACGTTGTGATTGGTTGCTGTTTCGCAGTTCGCGCGAAAGCGGTTGTTATAACTCAATCCATAAACAAACAAAAAAATACAAAAAAAGAAGAAGAAACAACGTTTTTTCATCGCTCGACTTCAGCCACTTTGCGGTTGAAAACGTGCGAATCCGCTTCGCGGTTGCTGACCCGCTTCCAGTATGAATGCGTCATTGACCCGGCGATCATTGGTGAAAAATCTCATGGAAAACTAAGCGTTCCAGTCTAAGAAGGAAGAGTTTCGACAAAAACAAAACAAAATTTTCCCGAAATTGGAGTTTTTCGGTTTTAACTGATCTTGTATTGTTCACACTAGCAGATGTTTATTGGTGTACCTCAGTTTTACCCGACTTTGTATTTTTGACACTGACGAATCTTTATCGATGTTCTTAGATTAAAATCGAATAGTTTACAGCTTATGTATACTATAGGCTTCTGTACTTTGTGAGGGAAATTTCGGGGGTGGAGGTTCCAGCCTGGGGTGTGTAATGGGAGTGTTGGGAGAGGGGGTGCATAAAGCATTGGTATCAGTGAGCCAGCAGGTCCATTTAGCGTCCACGCAGTTTCTATTTTGTGCGGCGCAGTTTATTTATTTATTTATTTATTGAAAGTCCGTCAGGGCCCGAAGGCATTACAGAGTGGGAGAGCACATACATAAAACAAAGATAGTAATATAGTAACAAGTAAAAATATTAAATATACAACAAACAAAGAAAAACAACAGGTCATGGGTCACTGCTAAAATAGTTAGTGATGAAATTTCTAAACAGGTTAGTATCAGTTATAGTAGCAATCAAACCGGGGAGGTGGTTCCATTTCTCGGCTCTGTCTGGTGAAAAAGATGATTGAAATGTTGTGGTAAACGAACTTGGAACTCCAACTTAATGCTGATGGTCAAGACGGGATGAAATGTAAAAGGGGGGAGTAATCATCTGATTGCGTAGGAGAGAGATTATGAAAATACACTTTATCAAATAGACATAGGCGCGAAAGTTTACGTCACAAGGAGAGAAGTGGTAAACATAAACTATTTTTCATCGATGTGACACTAGCAGTACGATGGTAGTTGGAAAGAATGAAACGGGCTTACCTCTTCTGAATGGATTCCAATGCAGTGATTAGAGTATCGTGACTGGAATCCCAGATGGCGGCTGCATATTCTAATTTAGGCCTGATTAATGTTTTGTAGATTATCAATTTTAGTGAAATAGGTGCCATGAAAAGTTGCGTTTTAAGTAGCCCAACGTGCAGCTAGCACGGGTAGTGACATACTGAATATGGGGTTTCCATGAAAGGTTCTTTGTTAAGTGAAAACCAAGGTACTTGTACGTTGCCACTTGCTTCAAAAGGTTACCATCTAGGTGGTAACCGGGACTCTTGTTAGGTTTGCGGGACACTCTTATCTGTTTACATTTACTAGTGTTTAGTTTCATTAGCCATAATTCACACCAACGAGAGTCAGAGTTAATATCAGACTGAAGTGCAGACCGGTCAGAATCATGACAAATTGCACGGTAAATTGCAGAGTCATCAGCGAAGAGACAAATGGATGAAGACACATTAATGAGAAGATCGTTAATATAAATTTAAAATAGTAGTGGGCCTAAAACAGACCCTCGAGGAACTCCAGAATTCACAGACACAGGGGAGAGTTTTCGTTGTTAATTGTTACAAATTGTGAAGGGCTATTCAGAAAAGACCGAATCCATGCGGGAACGTTAGGGTCAATGTTAAGTTTTGCAAATTTTTGCAGTAATAGCTCGTGACACACCTTATCGAATGCCTTGGCAAAATCTAAGAAAATTCAATCCACCTGGGAGCCTCGGTCAAGAATAGAATGAATAGTCATGAGTGAAGGATAGGAGCCGAGTCTCACAAGATAATGATTTACGAAATCCGTGCTGTGCTTCGGTGAAAAAATTATTCGATTCGGGAAGTGTACGACTTGAGAAAAGATAACGTGTTCCAAAAGTTTACATGGTACGCTTGTTAATGAAATGGGACGATAGTTGTTAGGGGAATGTTTATCGCAACCTTTCGGAATTGGAACCACTTTCCCCACTCGCCAATCACAAGGTAAAATACCATCGTGCAGCGACTGTTCAAACAATTTGGAAGGAATAAGAGACGAGTATAATGTAGTGTTTAAAAAAAAAAAAAAAAGACTTGGAAATAATACTGTCCACTCCTGATGAGGATGATAACTTCAGCTCATCTATAATTTTTGCAATACCAGCAGGATCGACAAAAATAGCATACATTGGCAGATAACAGGAACAGTCCATCGATGGGTAACTTATGTTGCTAATATTGGAGAAAGATTCAATAATTATACTATTCAAGACATTAGCGCATTCGTCACTAAGTACGCTATCACCGCTTGAAGTTTTAAGAGAAATTGCAAAAAGGTCTTTTTTGTCAACAGTATTCCAGTTTCCTTGATAGTGAGGTAAATAAACTTCTCCTAAAAATATGTGTCTTTGTAATATAAGCAATGATCGGAGAAAATGTAAAACAATAGATCATAAAGAGTTAGTGAAACATTCATATTTGACTGACACCTACGAGGGTCTATTTTGTACTTTTTGTATAAGTAACAGAGGTTTTGTGTGCACACGCACCTGCAACCCTTTCGTTATTCCCAATAAAATATTACTCCCAGCATAAAATCTGATTTTCTAGAAAGGCGGCATCAATCATTTGTCCTTTTAATTTAGAATATAAGATAATTTGGTAGAAAATGTTCAACGATTAGTGAGAAACGAAGAATAACAGCGTTAACCATAAACAATCTTGTGCTACCAGAAAGAAAATCACAATGACACGAATGATAAGAAATTGACGTAAAATTCGTTTATTGATAAAGAACAAGCAAACACTTTTTTAACTCTGAGGAGGCGGCAGTCGCGTTTTTTTACGTTCTGGATGACACCATGGCGGTTATTACTTAATTTTTTTTTGAATGTATGTCTTACCGCCTGTTTCGTTTCGACACCCGCGGGAGTGCGAAACACGGTGAGGTGAATCCTGTAAATCCTCGAACGGTTACTTTGCGAAAAGAAAGAGACCGCGCGCACGTCCACATTCCGACTTCAAGGGCAAACTCGCATTTTCCATTCTCAATTTTCGCGCGGCGCTCTCCCGAATGAAGAGGGTTGACGGCGCGGAAAAGGGAAACGAACGCGAACAAAACCGTACAATACTGTGATACGCCAGACATCGGAGAAAGATCGAAGAAAGAAAAAAAATGAGAGAGAGAACAAAAAAAAAAGTAGAGAAAGAAGTGTTTGAAGCTTGGATATGAAACAACGTGTCCGCTCGCGTCCCTTTTATCTTTCCCCGTAGCAGTGCTCGAAGAGGACGCGCGCAGCAGACACACACACACGGGCGGAAGCGCAGCGCAGCGCCGGGGAATCCAATGTCCCTCGGAAGACAGATAGCCGGGAAGTGCCCGTGGCGGTTACCAACACACATACACACAGGCACACACAGCCCGCCGTATAGCGAGCGAAGGCGCCTTGCTCGCGAGAGCCGAAGAAATCAAGACTGCTACCGCGCGACATGCATCACCCGCGAGAAAACGACGCCTCCGCCGGTTCCCCCAGCACCGGCACCGCCGACCAGAACTCTGCGTCTTCCGAGAGAGGCGACGTCCTTTCGATGGACCCCATTGGACGCTACGAGTCATCCCCAGCCAGTCCAGTGCTGTGAACCTGTCGCAAAACTACGCGACACCCTTGACTCGGTGCAGCGCTCTTTCCGATATTCACGTGACACCCACAGCATTAGATTGGCCCCGATGACTGGTGCTGCGGTCCATCGGAAGGTGCAAACGGAATATACTGACCCCACGCTGGTAAACTGCACGCGCGGAGACGAAACAACCTTACGCCAGCGGGGAAGAGAACGACGCTGCTGTTTCGTTTGTTGTTGCGCGGGCTACGCGAGAACGAAAATGTTGCTAACAACGAGCGGGCAACGTGCCGCAAGGCCCTTCGTTTCCGTTCGCTGTCGTTGTTCTTCTTCTGGGTGTATTTTCGACTTTTGATTTGATTTGTTTTCCGCGACTTTTGTTTGGTCTTGCTTTCACTTGCTCTGAATTGTAGACTCGCGTATACCGCGGCATACCGCGTGCCGGAATGAGGTCACCGAGTCACTGCACCGTGTGTTCTCGAGAAACAAGAACCAAGAACCACGTTTCTCTGCTCCCGTCAAGTAACTACGTGTTGCAGGAAGCTGAAACTCTGTAAGAATGTGACCCTAGCGGTTGGGATATTACACAAAAATTTGAGAGCCTGACGTTTCCCGGATCAGAAGATAAGAAATTAACCTTTGAGTCGACTTCCACCTGAGCCTGAAATTCTCAGAAAACAAGAGCTGACGTTGTGGACGCATGTGGGATTTATATAAGTGAAAAACACTTGGTGGTATAAAAGAGAAATATTGATTTCTACCTCGTCGACGATTTCCGTGATAGAAGCGGTACTTGATATTTTGGAGTAGGTTCTGTAGCAGGCAAGACATTGACTTGGAGGAGCCATTGACTCTTTTGGAGCAGATGCCAAGATCTGTTACCACATCACTTGAAAACAAAAATTGACTGCATCCTTAAACGAGTTTACTGTGATATTGACTATAGGGCTCTTCTCTGTATACTGGAGCACATTACTTATTACCGTTTGTAATAAGAGTACAAAAGGAACAAAAAACAAACAAACAAACAAAAAACAGACCTTTAAAACAAAAAAAAAACCGAGACTGCGGAAAAAAACAACACACACACTAAAATATCCTTCTAGCGTATGTGTCATTTTTTTCCTTTTAGTGTATCATTTCGTTTTTATCCCCAGTCTCTGGGTTTTTGTTAGGCTAATGTTTACACGGATCTTCTATTTTTTAGAAACAAGGCTGTTGTCAGGGTAAGTTCCAATTACAGTGGATTTATATAAAAAATAGGCTTCGAAAAAGAATTATAGAGCATCACTTCAGCTGGGATAAAGTCTCACTCCCCACCCCTTTTATACTCGGTAGTTTATTTAGCCCGTAAATATAAGTTCTTTAAAATACCATCAAAAACAAGCATATCCGATATTTCTCGGCACAGCCTTTTAAAATGATTGGTTAACCTACAATTAATTTCAAGGAATATAGACCAGTTATAATATTGAGCATAATTTCCGAAGGCTATCGCACTAACCCAGGCACTCCTCCATGTCAGCCGCTGCTCCTAGCACTCGGGTGCGAAGCGGGAAGCTCGCGCTCACGCTCTGCTAGAGGCGCTGAAGGTTGACGCCCCAGAAATTCAGGTCTGGCCGACCCTATAACATACACATGTATTTTGCCCCCCTTTCCGCATCCCAAGTCATGGACATCCCATCACCTTAAAGGGGTACTCCGGTGATTTTCTGAGCTACCTACTAGCTATATTTACTAGCCCCCGGCGTTCACCCTTTCCGGTATGTTATTTAGTATCACGGAATTCATAATAGTTTCAAACTCAGCTACTTTCTTGTTTCCACGAATCCTCATACACCCAGAAATCTAAGGCCGACTACAGTCATTATTGAACTTCCACAAAGAGACCTTCAGTTACAACAAAAGAACAGGTTACCAGACATCAGATGCACCCTTGTATCCCGAACATTTTTCACTTAGAAGATAACCAAAAATTAACCGTTATTCCTTTTCCCCTTCTGAACAACAAAAACCCAACTACACCGAAGCACTTGTAGTTTTCAAGACTGTCCTTCAAAGCCCTAACCTCTTCTTCACTTGTTCGTCTTGTGGACAGCAACATCCAGAAGCAACTGTTGTTAGGTTCGAACAAAGGACTTTGTTAGATTGAAACGTGTAGAGGTTGGTGTAAAACGCTTGTGCAATGTGGGGTAAAGTACACTTGGCTCGTCTGAACCGCCCACCACGAACATAAATATTAAAAAAAAAACAGATTTTTAAAGGTGAATATATCAACAAATGAAACCCTGCTTCCGCTTGTTTTTATGCTCGTGGTGCCGTTCCATCACGGCATTCAAATTCGTATGTTGCCATTTGATGAGAAAATATTAAAAAACGACAAAAAAATTTGCTGGATCCAATTAAATATGCTAATCAGCAAAAATACAAATGTACCGTATATGTAATGATATGTTCCAATTTTTTAACTGTAGCGGAAACGAGTTCCTTTTTCACACATGGAACTTGTAACGGGAAAGTGTTCCGAAAATCAAAAGGAACGAGAAACGAGCTATTCGTTCTTTTTTTGAGGAACGTGTGCAACACTGGTTCTGCGTCAGAAACAGGCCCAAATGATTTATGTTGTACCCATGGGTTTAGTTCTCAATCAGTTTCGCTACTAGACACATGACGGTTGGATCTAATCCCCAACATAATCTCAGAACCCCCCCCCCCCCTCGAAATCCGTGGGGGTTCTGAGATTCCCGAGACCCCCTTGACTTTAGGCACTGCCTCTCCTTTCTGGAAATATCTGCATCCGCGATTCGCCCCTAGGTTCAGACGTTATAAAGACCTGAATTTGACAGTCGTACTGCACTGGCTAAACTGGCCCCTTAAAGGGGACACATCAGACGCCGATCAGACAAACTTCACGCAGCCTAAACGTGCACGTATAACTAATTTGGGTTTAGAACAGCACAACGTGAACTCTCCGTGCAAGTGAGAAGCTCGTGTCACATTAGACAACACGCGATTCGCGAAACACCAGCTCGGTATAGTTTCACGATTCTCGAGAATGGAATTGTGTTGCGTGTATGTTTACACAACGGGAAGTTAGTGACTCCCAATGGGCGTCTGGTGTCTCAGCTCTACACGAGAAATACGATGCCTAGTTCCCAAGTAGTTGGTAGTTGGTTAAATAAGTTGGAGAGTTGTTGCCGCCCATCTCTAAGCCGGATTAAACATTGCGCCCAGGACGAGCTCCTCTTCGCGCGTCTGGGCAGATGCAACTACAACAACAAACAAAAGATAAAACACATCTCCGAGTGATTCCGGACAACTAAACGAAGTGGACAAAGAGGTCGCTGTGTCTGTCCACTTAGTTTATTTGTCCACGGTGGTATGTCTGTCCAGTTTATTTACCCGCCCATCGTCTTTTATTTTTCTAATTTTAAATTTTGGGTGCGATACGCCGTCCGTACTGCGTTTTACCTTCCAATGGAACGCAGGAAACGCTACAACCCATCCCAGCCAATGCGGCGCTGCTAAGCGGACCACGTGACTGTACGCACCCCGCGCGTTGAGCTTATCAATTAGTTGAGCTTATCAATTTTATAATACCCTTTAATAAGTTGAAACAGAAACTTGAGACGGGAATGACGATTTCTTCGTGTTAACGGTGGTAAGTTGGCTCTTGCTGAAAGCTCGGTTACAGAAGTACGTTTAGAATTATTGTATATAAAACGAGGCGGCCTTTTTTTTTGTACGCTATCATTTTTATTAATTTTAGTCATGGTGAAAGGGTCCCAAATAATTGCAACGTAATCTAACGTTCATTGAACAATTGATTTATATGCTAGAAGGCGAACAGGAGGGGTAGATTGTTTATAAGGCTCTTTTAAGAAAGAACAACTTACCGCAGCATTAGATCGTACGGAGTCAATGGGCCGAGTCCAAGTAAGATAATTTGAGGCCCACAGACCTAAGTAGTCATAGCGTGTTACCTCGGAGAGAGAAAGGTAGTAATAACAAAGTAATTAAATTTTTATGAAATTTTCTTGTTCAGTGATCCTTATAAAAACACTTTTGTCATAGTTAATACACATCTGCCACGCATCACGCCAAGCAGCAACTTTTTGGAAAGCACTATTTAGCAACAAATGATCGGATATACTATATATTTCTGAATAAATTACCCAATCGTCAGCATATAGTTTAAGTTTAACCGGAATGTCCTGCACAATGTCATTAATAAATATTAAAAAAAACAGTGGTTCAAGAAAAGACCCATTTGGAACGCCAGAGTCAATAGAAAGTTTGTTAGAAGAACATTCGTTAAGCACTACAAGTTGTTGTCTTAGAAAGGTACGCCGAAATCCATTTACCTAACTGGGTGTTTTCAAAAATCTGGTCTAGCTTGTATAATAACTTTTCATGCGATACCTTATCAAACGCTTTCGAAAAGTACATAAAAATTGCATCTGAATATTTCCGGTTATTGACTGATGTTGAAAAATCGTGCATCGCTTCAATTCGCTGAGTACATGTTGAGTAGCCTTTCCTGAACCCATGCTGATGTTTAGTCAGGATATTGTATTTATCGACAAACTCCTATATATTGCTATGTATTATGTGCTCTAAAAGCTTGCAACAAGTTGATGTCAATGAAATAGGACGGTAGTTTTTGATGCACTGCTTCTTCCCATTCTTATGGAGCGGTTTTACTCTGGCAGTTCCCCAGCCGTCTGGAATTTGGCCCTCATACAGTTCACCAGTCGTCTGGAATTTGGCCTTCGGGAAGGCGCTGAAAGGACTTCTATAGTGTCCTTCTACCGCGCTAACGAACGAAGGTAAGCGTAGAATGCCTGGTTCACGGGATTGCGTATCAGGTTGCCTTCAGAGCGTCCTATAGGCAAGACGCTGATGCGACAGTACGGCAGAGTCACCAGGACAACTGTTTTGCCCTCCACAACACGAGATGCGATGCAAGATGCACGCTAATTTGTTACGCTGTTATTCTCCGCAGCCGCATGTCGGCGTGATGACGTCTGCCGCTTTGTCGACGAGTTCCGCTCCGTGCTACAGTCACAGGGCCAGTCCGCACGATCAGCATTCGTCGACAGCTCGACTTTACTTCAGTGGCTGTCGCGCCAACCGCCGACAACATGCGGTCACGCGAGCCACAAAAGACGAGCGAAAATCCCGAAAGGACCTGTTCCGGCCAGTTGTGTGTTTTCCCGCTAGTTGCCGTTCGTTTTGCCGGAATCGCGAATAGCCTTATCCAGCTTGTTTTCCACAGAGTTGACCCAATACAAGGCCTGTGGACTGGATTTCTTACGTCATCTTCCTCGATTGAGTGCTGCGTCGGCGTTCGGCTGGGACTCGTTTCGATAGACTACTTTAAAAAATCCCAGCACGCAGCACGCTGCGCGTTGCACTATGGGATCTATTTGGCTATAGAGAGGAGGAGTGGCACGGACTTCTTCAACAACTCAATTGAGTTTCGATGGCCCTTTGAGTGCGTCGCAGGAATGCGTGGAGATAAAGTCAGCGCTCGCCTGCATTGCCCCCATTCACCTGCGTGAGAGCCCCCGTTGAAACAGGAACCTCCAGCAGTCGCAAGAACCCGCATAAGCTCAGCGTGGAGTAGGGGTACTGCCGGCAGCGCCCCCTACGTTTCTAGCAGCGTAACTACCACTCCAGACCACAGCATGACCATCCCGGTTCACGGATTCTTTAAGAAGCCCATTGAGGAGAAGATGGAACAAGATGGGTTGCCCAGTATACTTCTTCTTCCACGTGCTTGCGTAGTCCTGTGTTCATCTACGCACAAACTGGCGCGTCAAAAGCACCCGTTTCACTCCCCTCAAAAAGAAAGAAAGAATAAATACTTTATCATTTTATTTTTATTAATTGGCGACATTTACAGTAATATAAATTTAAGGAAAATCACCTATTCGAAAATGCAACCACTGTATTTGGTTGTGACAGATATGTTGAAGTGAGGTTGACAAATCGGAACAGAAACTTAGTGCCAAAGGGTTCCCAAGATGTTTTGCGCGGCACTACGCCGCTAGAATATCGCTTCGATATTGCGAGAGGTCTCTATCGGTGCTTGACTGATTGAACACGAGCCCAGTCGAGCGATGCGTCAGAAATACAACCAAAGAATTCATGTTGTTGCTGTGCCAGGTTTAGTTCTCATTTGTGCCACGAGGATCGCGTCGGTTGGATTTCCTCCCCAATAGCCCGAATGCCTCGCCCCTGGGAACACAGGCAAGGGACTCGTACAGCACCGTTCGTACAAGCCGGGGCAAGGGAACGCATCAGAGCGTCATCTAGAAGGCATTTCCACAATACATCGTATTTTAAGAGCTTGAAACGGACCAGTTTGTTAGTGTAACCTTGACTCGAACAATGCCAGTGGTCCTTCGAGCCCTACACTACTTTTGGAAGCGAGCAGTCGCTCTATTTTACAGCAGCAATCAATATTGCACGCATTTGCTCTCCGGAAGAGCCGATACCCCTTGCTGCTCGAGAATACTTGGTCCTGAGAATTTAAAAGCTCGGCCCACTCCTAGATGTAAACTCGAACCCGGCGGGAGTCGTTGGGTTGGAGCGCGAATCTGGAGCGCGGTGGGAGCTGCTTCCATTCGGGCCTAATGTTAGTCCCCGTGCAAGTGAACCGCCAGGTAGAACGGCAGAAAGTAAACATTCACACGATAATCAAGTAGCCAGGAATCTTTTATTTTTCTTTTGGCCGCGGGGGGGGGGGGGGGGGGAGAGGGGGAGGCGCTTGGCGTGTGCATGATTTGGAGTGCGAGGAATGGTGGGCGGTCAAGATGCATGTGTGTACTGTAGGGGGAAAACTGAAGCTCCGTAACCCCCTCCCCCCCCCCCCCCCCCCAAGTCTATGCCACTGACACACGTACAGCACGCTTTATGCTAGTGGTTGGTCGTTTTCTAGAAAAGATAGGTCGCACTGGTCGTGCGTGCGTGTGTGCGTGCATGCGTGTATGCGTGTCTGTGTGTCTGTGTTTAGGTGTGTGTCTGTGGTTGTGTGTGTATGTCTGTTCATGTGCGCGTGTGTATTTGTTCGGATGTGCGTGCGTGCGCGTGTGTCTGTGTTTGTCATTGTGCTTTTTCGTGTTTGTGTTTGTGTGTGTGTGTGTGCGTGTGTGTGTGTGTGTGCGTGTGTGTCTGTTTGCGTGCGTGTGTATGTGTTTTCTTTTTTTTCCCGAGCAATTGTAGTCTTCCGAAACGGTTCCACCCGGGGAATTCTCTTATCAACGGCCTGGGAGAGGCATACGTGGTTTGCATTTCTCCGAGCTAAAAGCACCAACTCGTTGCTTCGGTGATTCCGGGGTATGCGGGCTATCGAGAGCCGTCTCTGCGTACCGAAAGAACTAGACGCTGAAGCCTGGAACCGCCGTCGAACTGCAAACAGCTTCCGTCTACAACATACCTCTCTGTCAAACAAATCAAGCGGGCATCGTGAGTTGTGCGCACATATATTCCGGTTCTTCTGAGCGATCCGGTTGCGATTCGGCACTTGATTGGATGAGCCTCTTGGGGCGAGGGAATGCGTTATAGTGAGCTGGGCCTTTAACGTCGCTTTTTGTTTGTTTCTTTGTTTATGAATTGTGTTTTGCTATGTGTAATTTTTTCTTTCTTGACTTTATTGGATTGTACTAATAATGGCTAGCGAATCCGAAGGTATACAAGCGCAAGCACGTCATCTTGAGCGGTACTTCCACACTGCACCAGCTCGCATGCTTGTGACAAACCGGCTTAAAGTGTGACGCTCGTTCTTGTATGAAGGCCCCTACTCACAGCTGCGTATGAGAGCGTTTGAGTGCGTTTGACTTCGTTGCGACTGGGAGAAACCAGGACATCCCTGCTTCCTATGTCGCGTGCCAAGATGATTCCTTGAATTGGATTCCATGCTTCATACGAAGCACAGACAGCGACCCCGGAAGTGTATTTTACGGGGGGAGATAAAAAAAACACATTATCAATGTTTTTATTGTGTATAGAAGGTTTATTATCACTACCTATACCATGTGTCCATACATTCATCCAAAATTTCTGTCACGAGGCAGGAATTTTGACACAATTTGATCCAGTACTAGTAGCTATACGGCGGCATCGATCTACGGTTTCAGTGTAAAATGCAGTGTAAAATCGGACGCCCGCACGTAGAAATCTCACATTTTCAGCTAAGGTGTATTTTAATAGTGAACGCATTCCTGTAAAATTTCTCGGCGCAGCTTAGTTCCTGTGAAAAGTTATAACAATGCGTTTACTACCGGTGGACGTGGTGGTCCTTCGGTGATAAACCTGGGTGTCTAATAAGGCTGCCCGCCTGGACATAGCATGGCTGGCTGGCCAAGAACCAAATGGTGTTTTGAAAACCGAGGCATAGAAATGCAGACGAGAATGCCGCGATTCTTTCTGACAACCACTGTGATAGCGGCGCTTCAGCGCAGACTGCAGTGCGATCTCTCCCTTGTCAACCTGTGTCGCCTCCTAAGGCCTCCTCTTGCTTTGGGAGTTCGGATACCTTAATCCCTCAACTTGCACTATGTAGGCAGTCCCTCGTCCAAGAAGACCATCTCCCCACCTCGTGCTTCGGCTTTCCCCACGGGAAAGAATTACGACCCTCGTGGTTGCTCCGACCGCTAAAACAACAACAAAAACAACAACAACAGAAAAGCGCAGCTGCAGGAAAAAGAAAAAAAAGCTAGAAGAAATCATTGTGTTCTTTCGGGAACGTCACTGTTCAAAATAGATGCAAAACGAAGAAGCCAGCTGGCTGGGTGGTGGACAAAAACAGAGCGCTGCGGGTTCCCCGCATGGCCGAACCGCAGTGCAGTATGGAAGGGGCTGGGGAAAACGACCAAGCAGGGGAAAGAGGAGATCTCCCTGATAGTGCTATGCAAACCGAAAGGCACCGGCTTTTTTTTCTCTTTTCTCCCCATTTTTTGGGAGCTGCCGCGTCGTCCGCGGTTTCCTGATGCTTTGCCTTACCTCGTAACTTTTTTCTGGAACTTCGTGGGCGAAGCTTGTGCCGCGATTTGGTGGGTATCCAGCCGTAACAAAAACAGAGCCACGTGCTTGCCCTTAGCCAAGTACGTGGCTTGGCGGAGCTGAGCAACAATGGAAACACGGTGAGGAGAGGGGGGGGGGGGGGTGCAGGTATTGTTCAGTAGGCCTTGAGCCAAATGCACGGGGGCACAGCCTATTGCCCAGCACCCCCTGGAAAATTTCAGCGAATACTCCAGCCCCCGTTGCCCCCCCCCCGGTTCCCGGGGTCCCTGAGCACTGAACGTGCCGGTGACTCGCTTTCGTTTCTCGAAGCAACGCAGTCAAACGTACTCACACGCTTTGAAACGAAACTGCGCGTAGAAGCCGTTAGGTCTGAATTGCACGCACCATTTTCTTACGTTTGTTTACGTTACGTACAAATCACTGAAACATTCGTTTTCCGAATGTCGTGTGCACAGCTATCCCCCTGAAATTATAACCACGATATTCGTCGATTTTAGGGTTACGACTGTTTTTATTGCAGGAAGTATTTCCGAATCAGGACTTGTAATTTATTTTTCGGTGCCTCATGTATTTTTCTAAATATCTGATCTCAAATTTTTATTTCGAAGGTCTGCGGCGAAACCGAACATACCGACTCGAGAAGTTGGCAACCCTGGTGATGAACTGCATGGCTAACTTGTGATGCAAGGTTTGTACCGCGGTGCCGCAAAATGTACAACTGGCTATAGTCGCAAGAGCAGTTTCGATCAGTCATGTAAGATGCTACGGCTGTTTTACTGCTATGCTTTGTAGATATCAAGCATCTGTAGCAAATATTATATACATTGCCGGCCAAAAATCGAGTTCGCCGCGATGGTATTT